>UESW01003899.1:563027-589114 GCA_900491605.1 Calamus simplicifolius
ATGTTTGTTGGGTACCCTAATGGAACGAGAGGAGGACTATTTTATAATGCTCAAGATAACAAAGTTTTTGTGTCGACAAATGCAATGTTTCTCGAGTACAATTATATGACAGAATTCAAACTAGAAGTAAAGTAGTTCTGGAAGAGTTGCTAGCTGATGAGATCAACCCAACACCTGCAAAAGTTGTTGAACGATAAAAAGTTGAGACCACTACTCAAGATCAAATACCACCGCCACCACGACGTCGTGGGAGGGAAATAAGATTACCTATCCGCTATGGTCAGGATGGAGAAGCATAAGTTGCAGTCACCGATGGCAGTGATGATGATCCATTGACATACAAGATGGCAATGGAGGATGTTGATTAAGAGAAATGACAGGAAGCCATGAAACTCGAAATGGAATCAATGTATTCTAATTCAGTCTGGAAGCTTGTAGATCTACCAGAAGGTGTAAAGCCTATTGGATGCAAATGGATCTATAAGAGAAAAAGAGGAGCCGATGGAAAAGTAGAGACTTTCAAGGCTAGGTTAGTGGAAAGGGTTTTACCCAAAAGGAGGAGTAGATTATGAGGATACTTTTTGTAGTAGTCATGCTAAAATTCATTCGGATTCTCTTGTCCATTACTGCTCATTATGATTATGAGATATGGCAAAGGGATGTAAGACGGCATTTTTGAAAGGCCATCTTGAAGAGACTATTCATATGGTCCAACCAGAGGGTTTTGTGGTTAAAGGCCAAGAGCAGAAAGTCTGCAAATTGCAAAGGTCCATTTATGAGCTTAAGCAAGCTTCTAGATCTTGGAACATTAGATTTAATGAAGCCATAAAATGTTATGGTTTTGAACAAAATTTAGGTGAACCTTGTGTCTATAAGCAAAAGGAAGGAAATAAAGTAGTCTTCTTAGTTCTTTATGTGGATGACATTTTACTCATTGGGAATGATGTAGGATCTCTGTCCAAAATAAAGAACTGGCTAGCCAACCAATTCCAAATGAAGGATTTGGGAGAAGCAAGCTACATTCTTGGCATCCAAATTATACGGGATCGCAAGAATAGGCTTTTGACGTTATCTCAGGCATATATTGACAAGGTGCTTGTCAGATTTGCGATGCAAAACTCTAAGAAAGGTAATTTACCTACTCGACATGGAGTTCATTTCTCTAAAAACCAGTGTCCTAAAATACCGCAAGAGGAGGAAGATTGAGATAGATTCCCTATGCCTTGGCAGTTGGTAGTTTGATGTATGCAATGTTGTGTACAAGACCCGACATCTGCTTTGCAGTGGGAGTGGTTAGCCAATACCAGTCAAACCCAGGATTGGATACTGGATTGCAGTCAAGCATATTCTGAAATATCTGAGGCGTACGAGAAACTATATGCTGGTATATTCCAGTAAGGATTTGATTCCTGTTGGATATACAGATTCTGATTTTCAATCAGATAGAGACTCTAGGAAGTCTACTTCTGGAGCGGTGTTCACTTTGGGAGAGAGCCATTATATGAGAAGCATCAAGCAAACCTGCATTGCTGACTCTAACATGGAGGCTGAATATGTAGTGGCTTGTGAAGCAGCTAAGGAGGCAGTCTGGCTTTGGAAATTCTTGAAAGATTAGAAGTTGTTCTAGATATGCATGAACCAATTAGACTCTACTGTGACAATAGTGGCGCAGTAGCCAATGCCAAGGACCCAGAAACCACCGTAGAGGAAAGCATATAGAGAAAAAATTTTACCTTGTAGAGAGATTATCAGTAGAGGAGACGTTTCAGTTCAGAAGATCGCATCTGCGATCAATATAGCTGATCTGTTTACTAAGACATTACCAGCTCGAGGTTTTGAGCTACAACTTGATGGGATGGGACTTAGAGACATGTCGCATTTGCTTTAGGGCAAGTGGGAGATTGTTGGGATATGTGCCCATAAAAAATGATATTTATTATTTTGTTAAATATTTAAGAAATTTTTTAATATTATACTTGCATGCATGTTATGATGCTTTATAAATATCAAAAATCCCTGGATTATTTAAATGTGACTTTAAATATTGTATATAAGTGTTATATAGAGGATAATATTTAAAGTAAAATAATCTAAATTTATCCATAATTATAAATTAAAGTTGCAATCGGGATCTTTAATTTAAAATTACTAGCGTGGTTCATTACATTCTGAATGAAATGATCTTATCCGGATTGTTGATAATGAGATTATCGGAATGAAAGTGCTTTATATAATTTGATTATATAGGACTGGAACATGATTAATTATGAATCTCTAATAAATTCGTTGTTAAAATAGAGGATTCAAAATTAATCAATGATGGTTATATGTGAATCAATCTTAATTCTGAGTAGTTAATAGACTCCTATTTATTGTATTATGTTTTTGACTTACCGGGTAATGACACAGAAATATAGTGTTAAATTCTTAGTATATTAGAAATATAATAACATAAGTAGCCAGGAATATTAATATACAAGATGAAATCTATTCCTTCATAAAGAAGTCAGATGGACGGTTCCATAAGTGTTGATTCGGGACTTAAATAATAAGAGCGCTCAATTTATGATTGGATCATAAATATATTATTCATTATAGAATCAATGGTACTTATGGATAAAGATGTGATTAAAGAGGTTAACGAAAAATGCCTAACTTTAATCATGAACCGTTTATGGAGGATTGATTTATATGTAGTGACTGTATCAATGGATGATTCAAATCCTTTGAATATAATTAATTTTATAATTTTAAGAGTGCAGTTCCAAATTTTAGTGGAGTAATTTGAATTAATAATTTTGATATTTTAATTAAGGTGTTAATTGAATATCAAAATTATTGGAGCTTAGAATTATAATGTCATAGTTCCTCTGGACGGCTCCATTAATTATGTAAACTTTATGATATGTTGGGTTGAGTTATTAATTTGGAATTGAATTCTAAATTATTTTTTTATAAAATTAATTGGATTAATTTCTATTATACGGTGTGTTAAGGAACACATCGTAGGCATATTCCACGAGAAAAGTCTATATAAAAATTATTTAGTTGTTGAAGAAATAAATATAGGATCGTGAGAGAGCCTTTCTCTCTCTCCCGTAACGTCCCATGATAAATATATCTAACCAACAATTGGTTGTTGAATTGATATATGTTAAAGTAATTCCAAGAGTTGGAAGTGATCTTTAAATATTAATTAATTGATTAATTAATGAAAGAGGTTGATAGTTGTTATTATCTGAGAATATAAGATTCACGAGAGACAGAGAAGAACATCAGACAACAATGATCAACCACAGAGAATTCCTCCTTCAACTTTACTTTATCTCACGAGTTGAGAATAAAAAGTGAATTAAATTCAGTTATGTAATCTCAACCCAAATCAAAAGGAACGCCCGCTCGTTCGTGTTCATCATAATCTGGAGAACGTTTGGACAAAAGGATTTGGTGATTCCAAGGTAGTGGTAGGTAAATTCTTAATCTCCTTATTATTCTTGTTATTAAATTAATACAGATAAAGATCGTGCTAACTCAATTTTTAAGATATGTGATTTGATTATTATCTTGTTTTCACTAAGATATGTGATTTGATTCTTATCTCGTTTCCGCAAACATCTCAAGAATCGTTCTAAGATAACCATCACACACTTAATTTTAAAATTACTTAGAATGGATTTGATTAAAGGTCTTCCAAAACTAGATTTTGAAAATAATAAAGTTTATGATGCATGTCAATTTGAAAAATAAACTAATTTTTTTCAAATTCAAAAATATTGTTTCAACTTCTAGACCATTCGAGCTACTACATATAGACCTTTTTGGACTTACTAGAGCCACTAGTCTAGAAAGAAAGAAATATGGTCTTGTGATAGTAGATGTCTACTTTAGATTTATTTGGTACTATTTTTAGCTCACAAAGATGAGACTTTCTCAGTTTTTCTAAAATTCTTCAAGAAAGTCATAAATAAAAAAAATACTACGATAGTGTCTCTTAGAAGTGATTATAGGTCTGAAATTAAAAATTATTTATTTAAAATTTTTTGCATTAAAAATGACATCCATCATAATTTTTTTAGTACCTAAGATACCTCAACAAAATGGGATGGTAGAAAAAAATAAAACTCTAGAGGACATAGACCGTACCATGCTATTGAAAGCGAACTCCCAAAATATTTTTGGGCGAAAGCTATAAACACAGCATGTTACATTCTAAATAGAGCCCTGATTAGATCAATTCTTAATGTTGGTCCCTAGATTGATTTTGATGATTCCAAAATAATTAAGACTAAGTTTATTACGGAAATTAAAATTATTGCAGGGATGTACAAGTGTCGTACAGGTGAGCCTTATCAAGCAAAATTTTATTCGTTACATGGAATCTTGTTTTCTCTTATCTTGAATATAGCTAATCGATCCATTATTCCTTGGTTGATTGCATGACTATGTTAGCTAGCTTCCTCCACTTGCTAGCTAGCTATTTCCCTCTCACAGTGAGCCTAGCCGAACCATGTATAAAATAAGTTGGCTTGTAAGCTAGCTTGTCCCTACCATCAGTTAGCTGGATCTCTTAGTTAACTAGCTATTCTTTCTTGTAACAGGCTGGCCGAATGGACTTGATATTGAGTTAGCTTGTGAGCTAACTTCCCTTCTCTTTTTAGTTAACTTGTTATCCCTTAAAGCTAACTATTTTCTTGCAGGATTTCTCTTGGCCGAATGGAGTTTGAAATGAGCTAGCTGGAGAGCTAGCTTCTCCCTTGGGCGGCACCATGAAGTTTTAAATTTAGTTAGCTAGAAAGCTAACTCATTTTCTCATGAATTTATGAAAGATTGCTTCAGTTAACTGGGGAGCTAACTGCTTTGTTCCTCTCTCTCTCTTGGCCGAACGCTATGATGAAAGAGTTAGCTGAATAGCTAACTTCTTTGGGCATTTTTCTCCTTGGCCAAATGCATGTTAAAACAAGTTAGCTTAGCAGCTAACTACTTTATTCATTTCTTCCTCCAAGCGCATGAAAAGTTGAATGGAGTTAGTTAGGAAGCTAACTACTTTTATCATGATGCACTTACCTTTTTATCTAGCTAGCTGGAGAGCTAACCACTTTTTCATTTCCTCTTCCAGCCGCATAAATTTTTTTTTGAATTGAGTTAGCTAAATAGCTAACTACTTTTATCATGATGGGTTTAACTTTTTAGCTAGTTAGCTGGAAAGCTAACTACTTTATCATTTCATCTCTTCCCAGCCGCATGAATTTGAATTTGAGTTAGCTAAACAGCTAACTATTTTCTCTTTAATGCATGAAACTTTTCATTGAGTTAGCCTAAGAGCTAACTACTTTTTCCTGGATGCTTTTCTAAACCGTGTACATGATAGATTGAGCTAGCTTGCTAGCTAGCTACTTTATTCCTCTTTTATGGCTGATTTCAAGTCTTCTTGCCATGGAGCTTTATTGAATAGCTAACTAGTTTTGGGTGTTTAGCTAGCCTGATGCCTCTCCTTCTCTCTCCATGGCCGACGTTTCAAGGAGTTAGCTGGAGAATTAATTCCAGCCAACCACCACTCTGCTCTCTTATATGCTTTCATGTTCTCTCTCTCTTCTTAATTATATTTTCATTTTCATGATGATTAACTTTTTTCTTTTGGTGTTTGACAGAGATTTTTCTTCATCAAAGGATTAAATGCAATCAATGCTTAGGGAAATAAATTCAAACGGTTACATTTTCTTCCGTTTTAATTTCCTCTTATTACCAATGTATCTAACAAACATATTTTGTTTGGTTTAAATAGATGTGATAGAGGAACACAATGACGAAATTTTTTGATGGATCTGAAAAAGAAAAAGAAGAGGAGAAAGAAATCAAGAAAGAGAGTGTTCATTGCATATTTTTCTAGTGTTGGAAAGCAAGTTCTTGTGCATTGAAGTTGACAAATCTCAATCACTGCTCAAGTCGTCCAAATCCGGTGAAGCATTCAAAGCTTTAGCTACCTCGGAGATCCACATTCATTGTTGAAGATTTGCTTCAAATTTTAAAGTATTCTTTGAATATTTGCTCAAGTTAGGAGCTATCTGTTATCTATTCTGAAATTTCTTGTAATAGGGTTAAGGATAACCCTAGATTGTTGATTATTTTTGCCGTTAAACAAGAGGACTAGGAAAGGCTAGAGGTTTTGCCTTGTGCCGTTAAACAAGAGGACTAGCCGGGAAGGCTAGGGTTTGGCTGCCTTGTGCCGAAACAAGAGGACTAGCCGGAAGGCTAGGGGTTTGGCTGCCTTGTGCCGTGAAATAAGAGGACTAGCCAGGAAGGCTAGGGGTTGTAATCATTGTGATACGATTAGTAAAATTCCAAAGGATTTTTGGGGAGTGGACGTAGGAGCCGAGTTTGGCACCGAACCACTTAAACCCTCTTGTGTTTGTGATTGCTTATTCTGTGATTTTGTTTCGTGCACTCCACTACCGCTGCGAACTAATTTTTAACTAGTGATTAAGCACATATCTGCGATAGTAATTAATTTTAAATACCCAATTCACCCCCCTCTTGGGTTGCTACATTTGGGCACAAGTGGTATCAGAGCAGCGTGCTCCTGATTTCTATTGCTTTAACAAGCTTGGAGCCAAAGATCATTAGCAATCCAAATGGGTTCAGTTTTGACTGAGGGACAGTCAACTAATAGACCACCTCTATTTGATGGCACAAATTACACTTATTGGAAAGCACGTATGAAATTTTTATTCAAGCACTTGATTATGATTTATGGAGTATCATAGTCAATGGACCTCACACACCCACTATTAAATCTGATGGTATTGATATTCCCAAACTGGAAAGAATGAGATGTGCATGATAAGAAGATGGCTCAGCTGAATGCTAAAGCCATGAATGTATTATATTGTTCTTTAGATGCCAATGAATTTAATCGTATTTCTACATGCATATCTGCTAAGGAAATTTGGAATAGACTTGAAGTTACCCATGAGGGTACCAATCAAGTTAAAGAATCTAGAATAAATATGCTTGTACATGAATATGAATTGTTTAAAATGGAATCATATGAAAGCATTGGTGATATGTTTACAAGATTCACTAACATTATTAATGGGCTGAAAAGCCTTGAAAAAATCTTATACTAATGGTGATCTTGTTAGAAAAGTTTTGAGATCCTTGCCTAGGTCTTGGAAGGCCAAAGTTACTGCAATTCAAGAAGCCAAGGACCTCAACACACTATCTCTTGAAGAATTAGTTGGTTCATTGATGACTCATGAGCTTCAGCAGCAACAACATTTTGATGAAGAACAATCCAAAAACAAGAGAATATTGGGACTAAAGAGTGTAGCCCTAAATGATGAAAATGAGAGCACCTCAAGTGAAAGTGATGAGGAAAATGATCTAGCTCTTATTACAAGGAAATTTGAGAAATTCATGAGAAAGAAATTTGAAGGAAGAAAGAGAGCATTAATGAAAGGAGAGCCAAGCAATGAAAAAGAATATGAAGTAATTTGTTATGAATGCAACAAACCGGACACTACAAGCCAGATTGTCCATATCTGAAGAAAGGTCTCAAGAAATTTAAAAAGAAGGCTATGATAGCTACATGGAGCGATAGTGATGCATCAAGCTCTGAAGAAGAAGAGAAGAATGAAGAAGAAAATCTTTGTCTTATGGCGAACAATGAAGAGGTAAACCCCAACTTGTTAGATGATTTTACATTTGATGAATTGCATGGTGCATTTTATGAATTAATTGATAATTTCGCAAATCTCAGTTCAAAAAATAAAGATTTGAAAAATCAAGTTCAAAATCTTACTTTAGAAAAGGATAAACTATTAGAAGAAAATGAAGTTTTATTACAAGAAAACATGAATTTAAAAAATGAAGTAGATAGATTGAAACCTATTGTAGATAAGTTTACTTTGAGCTCTACTAAACTTAACATGATTCTTGAAAATCAAAGAGCTGTTTTTAGCAAAGCTGGCCTAGGATACAATCCTTTAAAAAGACAAGTTTTTGAAAAATATTTATGTGTATGCTAATAATTCTACTGAAGTTACATGTTTCAAGTGTGGTAAACCTGGACACAAAGCATATATATGTAACACACACAATGTTAGAAGGATATGGGTTCCAAAAGGAACCATTTTAGCTAACCCTAAAGGACCCAAGAAAGCTTGGGTACCTAGAAGCAAAACTTGATATTATGGATGCAGGTGTGTCTTACAACCGTGGAGCAAAAAAAAAATGATACTTGGATAGCGGGTGCTTAAGACACTTGATGGATGATGAATCTAATTCATCACTTTGAATGCAATTGATGGAGGATGGTTACCTTTGAAAGTAATAACCAAGGTAACATTATTGGCATTGATAAAATTGATATCACTCCCTCTACTTATGTTAATAATATCTTGCTTTTAAATGGATTGAATCATAACTTGTCTATCATTAGTCAATTTTATGAAAAAGGTTTTAAAATTATTTGTTGAATCATCTCTTTGCATAATTACAAATCCTGTTGATGACTGCATGAAAGCCATTAGTCATAGGCATAGTAATGTTTATATTGTTAATGACCAGATTATTGAATGTCTAGTTGTCATGAATGCTAAAATTGATAAATCTAGTTATGACATCATAGACTTGCTTATGTCAGCATGGATTTGCTTTCTAAATTATTCAAAAATGATTTGGTTAAAGGTTTGCCAAAATTGAATTCCGAAAAAGATAAGATTTATGATACATGCAAATTTTTAAAAATTAATAAGAATTTCTTTTAAGTCTAAAAATATGATTTCGACTTCTAATCTTTTAGAACTTTTGCATATGGATTCATGATTATTGATGATTTTCTCGATTTACATAAGTTTTATTCTTAGTTAGCAAAAATGAAGCATCTCAGTTTTTCTAAAACTCCTTAGAAGAATTTCAAATGAAAAAGGTTTTCCTATTTTATCTATTAGAAGTGATCATAGAAAAGAATTTAAAAAATTGGCACTTTGAAAAATCTTGTAATGAACATAAGACCTTATATTCATGTTATATTTGATGAATCTAATGATCTTCTATTAAGGAAGAGAAAGGTTTTAATTGATACAGATGAAATTAAAGTCAAGTCAAGAAGCTCACCTTGCATTCAATGATACAAGCGATACATGAAGAAGAAATTCAACATGATGAACCACAAGGTAATGCTGAATTTGAAAGCTAATGAAGGTATGCCTATAATCATCCTAAAGAGCTAATATTAAGTGATCCATCTCATGATATTGGGATTAGATCATCATTTAGAAATACATGTATTAATTTTGCATTTGTTTTTCATATAGAGCCTAAATGACATGCATGATAAATTAAATGAGAATTTAGAAACAAATTGGATGAGCATGATAATTTCATTAGAAATAAAGCAAGATTGTTAGCTATAGAATATAATCAAGAGGAAGATATTGATTTTGATGAAACATATGTTCCTATTGCTAAATTAAAGATTATTAGATTACTTCTTGCATTTGCTTGCTTTATGAATGTTAAATTATATTGAATGGATGTTAAGAGCACTTTCCTTAATGAATATATTGCTGAACAAGTATTTGTTGATCAACCACCCGATTTCAAAAATCTTGTGTCTCCAAACCATGTATTCAATTGAACAAAGCTTTATATGGTTTGAGACAAGTACCCCGAACATGGTTTGATAGGCTTATTAAATTCTTGATTAGCAATAAATTTATTAATGAAAATGTTGATGCAACATTATGAATTAAAAGATAGAATGATGATATATTGATAGTACAAATTTATGAAGACGACATTATATTCGGTGCTACTAATAATTTCTTGTTCCAAGATTTTGCTAAGTTCATGCAGGGGGAGTTCGAGATGAGCATAATGGGTAAAATCAATTATCGGACTTCAAATCAAGCAATCAAAGAAGAGGATCTTCATAAGCCAATCCTTGTATATCAAGAAAATTTTGAAGAAGTTTGGCGTGAAGAAATCTAAAGTATCGGTACATTTGTCGAGTGATATGGGTTGCAGGCCCATGATCGGCAACTAGTGGAATCAGCTTGATCTATTTACTCCTTGCTTGATATGATTTTATTGTAAGACTTGAATTATTAAATGCCTACTTTATTAGTGGTATCATTTCTTGATCATATCTTATAATAAATTGCCTATGCATGAAATGAAAAAGATTTGATAAAGGTGATGCATATATCTTATTTGCATATCACCTATTCTTATGTTATCATATGAAATGTGAAAATGAAATGTGATGATTGTTATAGAATGCCTATGTATTTTTCATATATACACTGAGATTAGCACGATACATTTATAAAATATTTTGATTATATGACATTGGTATCATTTCTTGCATAAAACTTTTATTACATATAGACCAAATTTGAAATATTAAGGGAGAAGAATGTAAGCATATTTGAACTCAAATATTTGACGTGGTATCTGTTAATATTGTATCTCAACACATTTTTAAATTAGTAAGGGGAAGAAAAACTTACTTGAATATTTGGATACTTTGATGCATTAAGCACTATGATGTATTAAATATCAAATATCTTACTGTTATAAGTGCTTTGATGTATGAATGTGGTATCAACTCTTATATGTGGCAATGATTTGAATGCATATCAAACTATGAAACTGCCACCTTGCTCTATATATATATATATATAAAAGGTGATATTTTGATCCTACATTCAAAGTTTTTTTTTTAAATTGGTATCAATTGAGTTATGAAAAATGATTGTTATTAAATGATTAATATTTTTGTATCTTATTGTTACTATTGAAGATTAGATTTTTTCTTTATAATATAAACTTTGTTGTGAACTTTAATATATTTGGACCTTGACGTCTTTTGAACCTTGATATATGTTATTTTTATGATTTGAGATTATGAACCTTGATGAACTTTGATGTATCTTTGTTGTATGGTTGAAATTATATCTTGTATGATCAAGCCATAAACTTAATAGTTTGTATTATGTACTTATGCTTTTTAATGCATTATGAATGCTTAATGTCTTTTCCTTGATGAATGCTTAATTGTGCACATTCTTTCATCTCTTTTTGATTAATGGCAAAAAGGGGGAGAGAATAGCATACACTTCATTTACATTTATGGGAGAGATTAGCATACATTATATTCATGGAACATTCATGGGAGAGAATAGCATGTAATGAGAAAAGTATATACATTAAAAGGGAAGAGAATTTTATATATTTTCTTTTGTATGCTTAATGGTTTTGTCATCATCAAAAAAGGGAGATTGTTGGCCCCTAGATTGATTTTGATGATTCCAAAACAATTAAGGCTAAGTTTATTATGGAAATTAAAATTATTGCAGGGATGTACAAGTGTCGTACAGGTGAGCCTTATCAAGCAAAATTTTATTCGTTACATGGAAGCTTGTTTTCTCTTATCTTGAATATAGCTAATCAATCTATTATTCCTTGGTTGATTGCATGACTATGTTAGCTAGCTTCCTCCACTTGCTAGCTAGCTATTTCCCTCTCACAGTGAGCCTAGCCGAACCATGCATAAAATAAGTTGGCTTGTGAGCTAGCTTGTCCCTTCCATCAGTTAGCTGGATCTCTTAGTTAGCTAGCTATTCTTTCTTGTAACAGGCTGGCCGAATGGACTTGATATTGAGTTAGCTTGTGAGCTAACTTCCCTTCTCTTTTTAGTTAACATGTTATCCCTTGAAGCTAACTATTTTCTTGCAGGATTTCTCTTGGCCGAATGGAGTTTGAAATGAGCTAGCTGGAGAGCTAGCTTCTCCCTTGGACGGCACCATGAAGTTTTAAATTTAGTTAGCTAGAAGCTAACTCCTTTTCTCATGGATTTATGAAAGATTGCTTCAGTTAGCTGGGGAGCTAACTGCTTTCTGCTTTGTTCCTCTCTCTCTCTTGGTCGAACGCTATGATGAAAGAGTTAGCTGAATAGTTAACTTCTTTGGGCGTTTTTCTCCTTGGCCGAATGCATGTTAAAATAAGTTAGCTTAGCAGCTAACTACTTTATTCATTTCTTCCTTCCAGGCACATGAAAAGTTGAATGGAGTTACCTAGGAAGCTAACTACTTTTATCATGATGCACTTACCTTTTTATCTAGCTAACTGGAGAGCTAACCACTTTTTCATTTCCTCTTCCAGCCGCATGAAATTTTTTTGAATTGAGTTAGCTAAATAGCTAACTACTTTTATCATGATGGGTTTAACTTTTAGCTAGTTAGCTGGGAAGCTAACTACTTTATCATTTCATCTCTTCCCAGCCGCATGAATTTGAATTTGAGTTAGCTAAACAGCTAAGTACTTTTCTCTTTAATGCATGAAACTTTTCATTGAGTTAGCCTAAGAGCTAACTACTTTTTCCTGGATGCTTTTCTAAACCGTGTGCATGATAGATTGAGCTAGCTTGCTAGCTAGCTACTTTATTCCTCTTTTATGGCTCATTTCAAGTCTTCTTGCCGTGGAGCTTTATTGAATAGCTAACTAGTTTTGGGTGTTTAGCTAGCCTTATGCCTCTCCTTCTCTCTCCATGGCCGGACATCTTCAAGGGGCTAGCTGGAGAATTAATTCCAGCCAACCACCACTCTGCTCTCTTACATGCTTTCATGTTTTCTCTCTCTCCTTAATTATATTTCCATTTTCATAATGATTAACTTTTTTCTTTTGGTGTTTGACAGAGATCTTTCTTCATCAAAGGATTAAATGCAATCAATGCTTAGGGAAATAAATTCAAACTGTTACATTTTTCTTCTGTTTTAATTTCCTCTTATTACCAATGTATCTAACGGACATATTTTGTTTGGTTTAAATAGATGTGATCAGAGGAACACAATGACGAAATTTTTTGACGGATCTGAAAAAGAAAAAGAGGAGAAAGAAATCAAGAAAGAGAGTGTTCATTGCATATTTTTTGAGTGTTGGAAAGCAAGCTCTTGTGCATTGAAGTTGACAAATCTCAATCACTGCTCAAGTCATCCAAATTCGGTGAAGCATTCAAAGCTTTAGCTACCTCGGAGATCCACATTCATTGCTGAAGATTTGCTTCAAATTTGTAAAATATTCTTTGAATATTTGCTCAAGTTAGGAGCTATCTGTTATCTATTCTGAAATTTCTTGTAATAGGGTTAAGGATAACCCTAGATTGTTGATTGGCTTCCTTGTGCCGTTAAACAAGAGGACTAGCCAGGAAGGCTAGGGGTTTGGCTGCCTTGTGCCGTTAAACAAGAGGACTAGTCGGGAAGGCTAGGGGTTTGGCTGCCTTGTGCCGTAAAATAAGAGGACTAGCCGAAAGGCTAGGGGTTTGGCTGCTTTATGCCGTGAAACAAGAGGACTAGCTGGGAAGGCTAGGGTCTGTAATTGTTGTGATACGATTAGTAAAATTTCCAAAGGGTTTTTGGGGAGTGGACGTAGGAGCCGAGTTTGCACCGAACCACTATAAACCCTCTTGTGTTTATGATTGCTATTCTGTATGATTTTGTTTCGTGCACTCTACTACACCGCTGCGAACTAATTTTAACTAGTGATTAAGCACATATCTATGCTAGTAATTAATTTTAAATACCCAATTCACCCCCCTCTTGGGTTGCTACATCTGGGCAACACTTAAGAAAACACCCTATAAACTATGACATGATAGGAAACCCAATATTAGCTAGTTTCATGCATTTGGTATTAGATGTTTCATTCACAACAATGACAAGGACAATCTAGAAAAGTTTGATGCCAAGTCAGATGAAGGTATATTCTTAGGATATTCTACATCTAGCAAAGCATATAGAGTGTTCAATAAGAAGTATTTGATTATAGAAGAGTCAATTCATGTAGTGATTGATGAGTCTTTAGCATCAAGTTCTGAAAAAAAAAGATGATGAGGAAGATACTAATAACCTTAGAGGAGATTTTAAAAAATTGAATGTTGATATATCTTCAGATCATGAACCTGAAGCTAAGGATGATGACTCACCTAAGGATGATGATATTGATACTACTCGTAATGATACAAATTTATCTAGAGATTGGAGATATGCTTATTGTCATCCAAAGGACCTCATCATTGGTGATCCATCTCAAGGTATAAGAAGTAGATCATCTATGGGAAATATCAACAATCATCTTGCATTTATTTCTCATATAGAGCTCAAAATAATTAAAAAAAGCTAAAAAGGATAGTTATTGAATGTTAGCTATGCAAGAAGAATTGAATCAGTTCACTAGTAATAAGGTATGAACCTTAGTTGATAGACCCGTAGATTATCCGATTATAGAATCCAAATGGGTATTCAGAAATAAGTTAGACGAAGATGACACTGCTGCTAGAAATAAGGCTAGGCTAGTTGCAAAAGGATATAATCAGGTAGAAGGTATCAATTTTAATGAAACCTTTGTGCTAGTTGCTAGATTAGAAGCCATAAGGTTGTTACTTGCATTTGCATGTTGAATGAACATTAACTTATTTCAGATAGATGTAAAAAGTGCATTTTTGAATGATTTTATAAGTGAAGAAGTTAATGTTGAACAATCACCTAGTTTTGAAGATCATGAATTTTTAAATCATGTTTTTAAACTATACAAAGCACTTTATGGTTTGAAACAGGCACCTAGAGCTTGGTATGATAGGCATCTGCGGCTAAGTACCCGCTGACCTGGATGGCAATTATCTTGAATCCTAAAATCGAGGTTACTGAGGGACCTGCAAGAACACCATCCAAGGGTTAAAGAACAAGAGAAAAAGTCAGATTAGAGGCAAAGAGGCAAGAAAGAAGTAGAGAAGGAGGAGCGGCCAAGAGGCTCTTGGGCATCCACTAGAGGAAAACAAGGACAGCGGCCAGGGTTTCTTCTGGAGATTGGGATGTTGGCACGCGTAGGAGAAGGGAATCAAGAGCACCAAAGAATCAAATAATAAAACTCACAATAACTCAAAACTGGATTGATTGATTAATAATTCAAAGATGCATAATTCATACAAGAGGGTCTCTTTTATAGAGTAAGAGACTTAGGGCCCAAGTAAATACAGATATGAAAAGAAAAGAGGTGCCCACTTTCTTCCTAAAGTGTGGATTAGATTACATGGAAAAAAAACTTCATGCCATACAAATCCCTTTCAAAAAAGGCAATTTATAGGCAATAAAGGGCGTCCCTTTGCTGCTTCTTTGGGCTGGAATTCTTCCAAATAAGGTTGCATGATTTGGGGGATTAAGGCTTATCTTGTTGACCTACTTGCTCTGCTAGGTGACGTGTGGAATGCTTGTGCTGGAGGATGGCAGGTGTGTGGCTGGCATGTGACTTCTTATGTAGGTATGATGCCAACTTAAATTTAGCAGCTGCTTTGTTTGACTGTGATGGCCTTGTCTTCTGATCCAATACTGGTGTCTCCTCTTGTAAGCTGAATGAACTTAATGCAATACCAACTGGACTGGACACATATAAGACCAACTGGACTGGATTGGACTCAAATTGACCCAAGCTTATAATGAGCTGACTCAATTGACCCAAACCCTAATAATGAGTATCAACTCAAAAGACAGGACTCAAATGCCCAAACAAAATAAAATTGGACCCAAATTAAAATAAAATAAACCTAGTTTCTAACTGAATCAAACCCTATAAACCTAATCAGATATCCATAGAGGATTAAGAATCCTCTGCCTGATCCTGGCGCCTACACCAGGATAAGTATCCGGAATGGACATACATCTCCCAAAGAGCAAAGAACAGGTAGGAAGGCAATCCCACTTAAGCTTCCATATAAAAAGCTGCACCCTGGGATGAATGGGGAGCTTCCAAATCCATGCAGCCTCCATCATACACTGAGGCTGTGGCCTATAAGCCTTCATAAGGTCCTTGGTGGGAGCCCTAGATAGATAAGATCTTTGCCATAACCTGATGTCAGATGTGTGGCTTGGAATAAGCTGGATAGAGAGAATCTGACAAGATAGTTGCTCACCAAATAAACGGGTCACCGTGGGGATGTGCCATGAAGCGAGATCCTGAGAGATCATATTAGTAACCCTCATACTTCTAGGAACATCAATGCTGATGAAAATAGGCCATCGTGAGAGAAGAAGATCAACAATCCAATTATCCTGGATAACATCAATCGAAGAACCATCTCCAATCATCCACGAGATGTTGCTCAAGATAGTCGGCGCACGTCGACAAACTTCCTTTCAAAAGAAGGAATGACCACGAGAAGGCTGAAATCCATGGAAGGCATCCAGTCCTCATATCGAGCATGCATAAAAGAGCTCCATAAATAGTGCAGATCAAGAAGAAACCATGAAGCATGCCTGGCAATCAGAGCCTCTCTCCTAACAGTCAGAGACTGAATACTAAGGCCTCCATCAGAGATCAGCATGCATACAGTATCCCATGCCAACAAGTGAATCCCATGGCCATTCTGCATAGAAGCCTAGAGAAAATCCCTGAAGCATCTCTCAATCCTCCCAAGACAAGTGATCGGGACAGCATAGTTGGATAAAAGATGCAGAGGGAGGGAAGTAAGAACCGAGCGAATGAGGGTGATTCTCACCATCATGGATAAGCTAGTGACCTCCTAGCCATCAATGCAGTCCCAGACTCAACGCTCAATATCAGAATAATCACTGCTACATGGCTGCTTTCCATAATAGGAATCCCTAGGTATAAAAGCCGGTCAGCCTGACTATGTACACCCAGGGTATGGAGGATGGCCTCCCTGGTAGCATCAGTAGTCTTTGGACTAAAGCATATCATAGACTTTAGGAGGTTGACCTTCTATCCAAATGCCCGGCAGTACTACTGAATCATGGAAGCAAAGGTGGTCGCATTATGAATAGTGGCCTAACCCAATAATATGCAATTGTCAGCGAACAGGAGATGAGAGATCGAAGGGCCCAGAGGGCCCGCCATGAAAGGAGCAATACTGAGATCCTGCTGTGCCTGATGGAATGCACGAGATAGATCATCCGCAGTAAGGATGAACAAGAACGGAGATAGTGGGCACCCCTGGCATAGCCCCATAGCCGAATAGAAAAAGTCTGTCTGGCTACCATTAACGATCAAAGAGAAGGATTGCCTATGAATACAGGCCATGATCCAATCAATAAATAGGCCATCAAACCCAAATTCGTTAAGAGTTTAATGCATAAATGCCCAACTCAATCTATCATAAGCTCGCTCTATGTCAAGCTTAATAGCCATGAGGCACTATCTAACTAGGGCTTGCTAAAGATCATGCATGAATTTCTGGGCAATGAGGACATTATCTGATATACTGTGCCCTCTGATAAAGGCCCGCTGCTCAACAGAAACAAGGCAGGGGATCACATCCCTCAGGCGAGTGATTAAGATACACGCACAGACCTTATACAAAGTAGTGCACAAACTAATGGGCCTATAGTGTTGAAGAGTAGAAGCATCAGTGCGCTTGGGCACAAGGGTAATAAAAGTTCAGTTCCAGTCATCAGGAATGACTTTAGATTGGAAAGCAATCTGAATAGCCTGAACTACATATAGGCCAACAATATTCCAGTAGTGGCAGAAGAAGAAGGGCGAAAACTCATCGGGCCCTGGGGCCTTGTCAAGCCTAAGATCCCATAATGCTTGCCGAGTTTCTTTCGCAGTGATCAACCTAATTAGAAGGTCATTCTCATTTGCAGAGACTTTCTTTGAAATTTGGACCTGGCGAACCGGATCCCCCTCGCCAATGTGATCAGTCCATCTAGTCTGAAAGAAGTGAAAAAGCTGGTCCCGAATGGCATGGATATCCTCTTGATAATAGTCCTCCTCATCAATAAGCCGCCAAATCCTATTTGCTATACGACGCTTCAGGGTAGCCCGATGAAAAAATCTGGTATTAATATCTCCCTTGTGGATCCACTGAATCCGTGATCTCTGCCTCCAAAAGATCTCTTGCTGCTGAAGAAGATAGTGATGAAGAGCTAGCTTCTCTCGGAGATACGTAAGGTTGGAGTTAGAAAGATAACCTTCCTGATCCTCCTTAGACTGAATAGTAGTAATATCAGCTTCCACCAGCTCAATTTTCCTCATAGGGTCCCTAACCACCAGTCTATTCCATCTAGATAGCCTGCGCTTTGTGAGCTCAAGATGCCTAGATAACCTATATGTAGCACTGCCTCTGACAGGTGTATGCCAAACCTGGGAGATGAGGGTCCAGGCCGAGGAGTAGGAGGTCCAGAACTGCTCGAATCGAAACTGTCTCCGCAGTTGAGTTTCAACCTTAGTGGATATCAAAAGAGGATAGTGATCCGAGGCAATCCTAGGCAGGTGAGTAACGGCAGTAGAAGGGTACTTTTAAAGTCATTGGGCTGTGGCCATAACTCTGTCCAGTCTTTTCTAGACATGGGCAGTACCCTAGCGATTATTACACTAGGTGAACTGGGGACCCGAGAACCCCAAGTCCAACAACCCAGCAGAAAAGATAAAGGTCCTGAACTCGGTACTGTCCGCTAAGCTAACAAACTGACGACCTCCTTTCTTTTCACTGGCTCCAGTAATGCAGTTAAAATCACCAGCAATAATAGATGGAAAACCCTGAGCAAGAAAAGTGAGGGTCTCAGACCAAAGAACATGCTTCTTCTAAAAGTCAGTGTTGGCATAAACACTCAAAAGGAGCCAGGGGTTAGACGTCCCCTCTAAGATGACAAGAGCAACTTGCTGGTTGCACTAATGAATAGCATCCACCCTGATGGAGTTATTGCATCATATAGCCAAGATACCTCCAAATAGGCCCATAGACTCCACAGCATAAGAGTACCAGGATCTGAAAAGTTGTCTCCTAACTCGGGCCAGGCTATCACCCAACAAATGGGTTTTCAACGGAACACATATATCAAAATTGTGCAGTTGCATCAATCTCCTAAAAGAGGAGTGAAACGAGGGTTTACAGGCTCCTCTAACATTCCAAACTAGGATATTCATTTGCTATTTGGGGGAAGCTGAGACCCTCCCTGCTCCTCCACCATGTTATTATCAGAAGGGCACCCCAGTGCCAGGATATCACCCTTACTGGGCTACGTAATGCTGTCCATCAGTAGGGTATCATCCATTAGCACTTCAGACTGCAGTGGCCGAGGGGACTCAGCTAAGGTTTGAGTATCCTTACCCTGCCCCTGAATGGCTACCTTGAGAGAGGAGACAACATAATCGTGGCTACTTCCCTCTAGCTTGGTTGCCTGGGATTGCATACCTTCTCCCTAGCCTGGACCACACCCTGACTGCAGGGGGATTGGCCAATCATTCCAGCCGAAGCTCCAGAGCCCTAGTTCAAATCCGGAGATACTGGAAGAGTTAATTTATCCAGTTTGAAGTTTGAACTAGACAACAAGGCTTTCCCTTTTCTTTTATCATTTTTGGAAGCAATTCGCTGAGTTTGGACTTCCGCAGGCCTGGCCCACTTTGATGGACCCGGATGAGTATCCTTTCGGCCCGAGGGCCTACCCGCCCATTTGTCAAAACCAAGCAGGGCAAAAGGATTCTCTATGGTCAGATTAGTAATCAGGTGTGGCTGAGAGACACAAGTCTCTGGATGAGTATCAGAGACAAGAAGTGGCTCAGTTTCAGACAAACCGGCACAGTTCCTGAACCTTGTAGACCTGGCTTCTTCCTAATAGTCTTCTGAAGCATATCAGCAACAGGGGAGTCCTTAGGCTAAGCTGGAGTGTGGATGCGCCAGCGAGCTAGCTTCTTCGGTTGTTGCCAACCATCGGTCGGGACCGCACGAGGAGCAGAGGCTGAGGGAATGACGGTTGCTTGGGCCTTTCTCTTCGGTTCCAAAGACTGGGCATGGGAGGCTCTCCGCCGATGAAGAGCCGCTATCCAAGGACCAAAATTAGGAATAATCAGAGAAGAATTTGAAGCTAGCAGAGGCGAGTAGGGTCTAGGGAGGTGAAGTAACCCGTAGCTTGAGCAGATTCCTCAAGATGCTCATACGCAAACTGTTGCCAGAAGGGATTCTGCTTTCCCCTCACACAGACTCCCAACCGTAGTGGTTTCCAGAGGTCAATTCTCACACATGCCCGGGCAAAGCCACCCCGCTTCTTCTCCTTGGTTGGGGTGTCAGAGAAGATGAAGATGCTAGCCAAAGAGAGAATTGAGCTTAGGATATCATCGGTCCAGAACTCCAATGGGAGATTGGGCAGCTAAACCCAAAGGAGTGTAGTAGCCACTGAGTCTGCTGCTGAAAAAAACTCAAATCTCCAGTCATCAATGGCAATCGGTTGACCGTTGCTACCCACGGCCGCCCGTGGACCATTCCCTTAGCATTGGTGTCGGAGAAGCAGAAGATGTAGCAGCAATGAGCCAAGCATACAGCTTCACCGACCCGTCGAAACTCATGGATGATTGCCTCTGGAGGAACCCAACGGTGAAAGACTATTGCCAGAATAGCCTTCTTCTCCCAGCTACCGACTTCCTCCTCCAGTACCTCAGATGGTACTTGTACTATCTCAGGGAAGCAGCACTTAAGCTCCGCCACTACAGTCGGGGAAGGGGAAGAGGTAACCCAAGCAAAGCAGGATTCCGCTGACCTTTTCCATGGCATTTGATCCTCCTTGGTTCCATCCGCAATCGAAGGAGGGGGGACAGTATCAGCCATATTCCGATGAGAATAAATCATGAAGGATGATGAGGATCGCCGATGATCACAGTCACAAAAAGTTGGGGCACTAATCTTAAAGCACGGAACAGAGCCGGTGATATCTCCTCGCAGCTCAGGCTACCATCTTTCATCAAGAGAGAAAAACAAATATGCTTGCAATGCGGTCGGACATTGTTCATTCGATCATCTGCACATCCCATCCTTCCATATTAGTGAACCGCTCACCATCCTCCCACCAATGCAGCAACTTCGGAAGCCATATTCCGGAGTATCAGCCATATTTCGGTGAGAATAAATCATGAAGGATGATGAGGATCGCCGATGACCACAGTCATAAAAAGTTGGGGCGCTAATCTTAAAGCACAAAACATAGCCGATGATATCTTCTCGCAGCTCAGGCTACCATCTTCATCAAGAAGAGAAAAACAAATACGCTTGCAACGCGGTCGGATATTGTTCATTCGACCATCTGCACATCCCATCCTTCCATATTAATGAACCGCTCACCATCCTCCCACCAATGCAGCAACTTCGGAAACCATATTCTGGAGTAGCAGCCATATTTCGGTGAGAATAAATCATGAAGGATGATGAGGATCGCCAGTGATCATAGTCACAAAAAGTTGGGGCGCTAATCTTAAAGCACGGAACAGAGCCGATGATATCTCCTTGCAGCTCAGGCTATCATCTTTCATCAAGGAGAGAAAAACAAATACGCTTGCAATGCGATCGAACATTGTTCATTCGATCATCTGCACATCCCATCCTTCCATATTAATGAACCACTCACCATCCTCCCCCAATGCAGTAACTTCGGAAGCCATATTTCGGAGTATCAGCCATATTTTGGTGAGAAATAATCATGAAGGATGATGAGATCGCCGATGATCACAATCATAAAAAGTTAAGGTGCTAATCTTAAAGCATGAAATAGAGCTGATGATACTCAGATTATCATCTTTAATTAAAAAAAATAAATAAATACGCTTACAATACGGTCAAATATTATTATTGGACATCCGCACATCCCATCCTTCCATATGAATGAAACCGCTCACCATCCTCCCACCAACGCAGCAACTCCGGAAGCCGGGACACGGCGACACCTTTCCGGCCTCACCTGGCATGTTCCTTTCGAACAATATATCTTAACCGATGCCTCTATAGAAAAACTATTCTCGTCCGCCCAAGCCGTGCAGCCTCCTCCGATCATAAATTATTGGTGGGCCTCCTCAATTGCAGTGCGGAGCAAGAGATCCAAATTCCAAATTCCTCATCCTCATCCCATTAAGAGGCATGTAGGGACCGCGGGGGTAATCACTCCAAATACCTCAGGAACGCGGAACGCCGAATCCCCAACAGCTCCAACCAGACAGGGTGGAAATCGTTTTCCGTAAGCGGAGCTCCCCCACTCGCCTTCCGCGAGATCTCCGCCCGACTTCCCATGGACTCCACCTCCTCCAAGCCCCACCACCACTCCTACCGCCGCCACCGGCGGCGACGCTGCGTCCTGATCTCCGCAGCCGCCCTCCTCCTCCTCGTCGTCATCCTCGTCGTCCTCGGCCTCACCGTCTTCCGGCCCCGCCACGCCTTCACCACCGTCAACTCTGTTCGCCTCGCCGGCCTCCGCGTCGGCCTCGACGTCCCCAACCTCAGCGTCGACCTCAACGTGACCCTCGACCTCAACATCACCGCAACCAACCCCAACCACGCGAGCTTCCGCTACGGCGAGGGCTCCGCCGACCTTTACTACCGCGGCGCCCTCGTCGGCCAGGCCGCCATACCGCCGGGGGAGGTCTCCGCCGGCGGATCGGTCCGGAGCGACGTCCTCGTCACCGTGATGGCCGGCCGCCTCATCGGCAACTCGGCCGTGTACGCTGACGTGATCGCGGGGTCGGTGCCATTCACGACGACGACGGAGATTCCGGGGAGGGTGACGGTGCTCGGGGTGTTCAAGCATCACATGGTGAGCTATACTACGTGCGATATCGTTGTTAATGTCGGAATCGGACGGTGGAGAACTCGGATTGCAAGTATAAGACAAGGCTCTAAGTTTGGCAAGGGATTGTTTGTAAGTTTGCAGAGATTTTATGGACGAGATTATACTCTTTATTGTTTAATATTAGTATAGACATCGGATTTTGCTCTTAAATGCATTGTTATGAGCTGTAATTGAGCAAACGCTATATGTTTTTCCGCTACTAGTAGATTAAATCTCATGCGATTGTGTAGTTGAATTGGTGCTATGTTCTGTGATTTGGGCCCAGTTAAATTTCTTGTGTTGTTGAAACAATTTTATTAGATTTCATGGAGCTAAAAGATTATGTCTTTTGTGGTTGTAGTGGTCACTGATATGATAACTTTGGTTACAGGAGGACCTTCAAATGGTTGCTTACCATCAATCTTGCTTCTGGATGGTATACATGACTTTTTTGATTGTGGAATTCTAAGGGGTATGAAGAGTAATGTCAGTTCTCATAGTTCTTCAGGGGAACTATTCCAAATATTCTGATTTCCCTTGGTCTACTATCTTGCCGAGTGTCATTGTTTTTTTAATTGTTGTGGTTTTTAAAGCTTAATAAATATTCTATGCTGGTGAAACTTCCTTGTTGATCATCATTATTGCAATCTCCAACAGGGGAAATTGTTCAAGTTTGAACTGCAATTGTTTGCTTTAGAAGCTTCATTCAAATTTATTTTATATCATCCAGCTTTGGGATCCTTCTATCTGAAGTGGAGTGTTGGATTTGATATTGGGAAAGGGGCCTTGACCTCCATTCTTTTATTTGGGAGCAAGACTCCTGGGGCAAACTGTAGATGGAAACTGGGTGTGAGCTACCGTTGCTCATTGCTAAGATAACAGTGTTATCAGGCATGGGTTATGCTCTTTCTGGAACTCATTTTATCCCCTAACATGTATGCATAAACATCAGATGATGCATATTGATTACAAAGGATGCAAAATTTTGCACCAAGCTTAATGATATGCTGTTACTTTGGTTGTTCTTCCAATACCAATTTTCTTCCATAATTGTATCCAAGGAGGTCTTGTTTCTCTTACTTAAAATGAACCACATAGGTTGATATACATCTGGACTGTATTGGAGCCACATCAGCTCCATCTGCCATTAAACAATGGAACAGTAGGTGAAGATGAACCAGGTACCTATGCCAGAGGTTCAGAGTGTGGTTCTTTTCTTAGTTGAGTGGATGCTTCAGTTCTACTCTTTTAATGCCACTTATTTAAAGATGTTGAGATTTACAGAACTCTGCAACACTTACGCTAGGAATATCTTGCTAATCGGACACAAGCACCATGGGAAGCATTTAAATAGAGCTAGGCATAAACCTTGGTGACATTTAATAGACGAGATATGATAACAAATGGTCTCATGATTCCATGGCTGCTTGTTCTGTATAACGGTGGTATAGCAACATCTCATGATGCAACTGGCTATCTTGAACCAGTTCTGTTGTTATCCAAGATTTAGAAGAGTTATCAGGGGAAAATTTTGGTAAAGAAGTTGTGTTGATCCTTCTGTTGATATGTGTATTTATAATCTGATAATATGATTATAATCCCAAGACTGATGGGATCAAATAAAATGGAAAAAAATGTATGGATATGACTGTTATACAAAAATGGAGGAAAGCACAATTGTGGTTGTTATGCAAAGATAAAAAGATATTTTGACTATTAGAGGAATAATGCTAGCAAGCACAAAAAGATTTTTCTTATTTTGAGAGCTTTTTCATGTAGTGTATTTTACGGTAGTCCTCATGCCATAATAGTGTATTCCATGGTAGCCATCCTATGCTATAATAGGGTATTGCATGGTAGCCATCCTATATCATAATAGTATGTTCAATAACATGGGTCAGCATCTCATAATAAAATAATTTGAAAATTTAAATTGAAATTCAAAATTAGCTATTGGTAATAATATGTTAATACTCACCATATATCTAGAGACTAAATGCAACCATCTTCATTTCAATAATCTCAATTTGTGTTTGTCATTTGTGATCCATAATCTGATTCAAAACATATATAATTGCTGGACCATTTTCTATTGTATGTTTCTATTATATTTAATCTGACTTTTTTATAAGTGGAACAGTTACACATTAGCCAGAAAGCTTAGATTTCATTATGTTATTACAAGAGGATGGACAACTCATGAGCGATTTGCATTAAGAAATTATGAAAGTGAGGAGTTTCTGAGGAAAGGCAGGCTGTTTCCCATGGACTGAACTATGCAGCAATTTGGTCCCCATGCCAAATCTCAGTTTTATCCAAAGATCTGATAAAGTTGGATGGCTATGCATCGGTTTGATCTGGTTGGTTTTTTTTTTTTTACCCATCAATATATCAAATAACTCTAATATTGCATTGGAAAAAGGGGAATAAAGTTGGAATTAGGGATTGATTTTGAAAAATGACATTGTCCTGATATTATGAAACTTTTATTCTCCATTTGTTATTCAGGTTTCAGTTCATTTTCTTTCTTTCTTTCTTTCTTTTTCTCAGAAATTGCCTCAGTAATTAGTATGCAGAGGCATTTTATGTTCAGGAACGGATTCTTTTTTGGGTACTCATAGCTGCAAGAGAGAGAGAGAGAACTGTTGTAAGTGTTAAATCAGCCAATATATAGCTAGGCCAGAGAAGCAAATCTCCTCGTATTCCAAAGTCATTGTTGTAGCTGAAGCAGATTTTTTATATTTATTTACTGTATTTATGGGTAAGAATCCTTGAGGGGCTGGAAGATCAGACTTACGTTTAATGTGCAAGAAAGTAACTTGTTAATTACTCATTCAGCCGTTGGTACAATTATATATATCTGCGGTAATTAATCATAAGCACGACTCTTATCTAAACGGTCTATTGATATCTGAATTCAAAATCTCCCAAATGAAGTGTTTATTTAAATCTTTTTTCAGATTCTAGATTTGGAATTTAGCAAAGAAAAACACCATCCTAGCTTGAAATTTCTATCATAAATGTTATCAACTGTTTGAAAGATGTGGATGTAGGTATCTTAACATTTGAATAATTCTATATATTGAACACTCAATGTAAGGATCCTGTTAGCATGTATTTTTTAGAAGGTTTGCTGCAGTACTTCTTTATCATTTTCAAAATCATCTAAATCATTTGTTAACGTAGGGATATTTATAGTATTTTATCTAATAAATCAACTATTCTGATTAATTGATATTTTAGTACTCCAAACCTAAGCCTCACTCTCGGCTCGTTGGTTCTCCACCCTGTAGAAATCCTAGCTTGGGCTCCAAATATCCATGGGAGGTGTGCTGGGTTTCAGGATGGTGCTAGGGTCAAGGGGCCATGATTTGGAGTTATTTTTTTTTTAATCGCAGCTTCTTCATGAATCGCACCTTCTTTGTCCAAATAGATTTCTTCCATTGGCTCCTCGATATGAAAACCTTCATCAGTAATCTCATCACTACT
>UESW01003899.1:597340-797713 GCA_900491605.1 Calamus simplicifolius
GAGAGAGAGAGAGAGAGAGAGTCATGATCTAAGAATTCAGTATTTCCACATAAAAAGTGGAGAGGAAGTAGTACTGTTGCTTCCATTT
Organism: Calamus simplicifolius; assembly: GCA_900491605.1. NCBI lineage: Eukaryota > Viridiplantae > Streptophyta > Magnoliopsida > Arecales > Arecaceae > Calamus > Calamus simplicifolius. The sequence continues at coordinate 597,429 of UESW01003899.1, forward strand.
TAGACAAGGTAACATGTGACATTGGAAGCATATTCTGTGCGCATTAAAAGGCCTAAGATGATTATAGTCGGCCATAAAGTTGCAACCAAGAGATGAACTGACCAGTGTAGAGAAGTGTTAACAAACTAAACCAGCTGCCAATCGAGAAATAACCCACAAGCCTGCAATTACCTGCATAACAAATTTAGATGCTAAGTTCTGAGCCTAAGCAGTATAAAAAAAAGCTAGAAATACAAGAACTTTTACATTAAGAATTGCTTCAATCTTTTCCTGAAGCAACATAGCTAAAAGTTGCAAAAGCTTCGTTAATCCGATATCTCACTTTATGAGCTATATTCAGAATACATCCTCAGGCAAGATAACATCAGGAAATTTTGGAGGGACCTGAATTTCAAAATTATAGCAAAGTAAACTAAAGGACATAATTCCTAAAACATAAGCAATTTAAAATATTTAATCATTAAAATAAAAAAAGAAATGCATTCAAATAACTCTTAATGTGGTAGTCGCATGGAATAAGCTGCAAGTGCTCCACAAAAAAAAAAGACATGATATTGGTTCCAAGTTATGCTATCCTCAATAAGCAAAAATTAGATAACCTAGGACATTTTAGGAGATAAAGAAATTTAGAATGTTACTTCTAGAAGAGATTAAGCCAATGAGTTATATAATAAAATTATGGGAGAGAGTAATAGAAAATTGATTAAGAGCTAAAGCTTTGGTGTCAAATAATCAATTTGGATTTATGCTTGAAAGATCGACCATGAAAGCTATTTATTTATTAAGAAGATTGATGGAGAGATACAGAGAAAGAAAAAAAGATTTTCATATGGTCTTTATTGATTTAGAGAAAGCATATATAGAGTACCTAGAGAAATAATATGATAGGTTTTAGAGAAAAAAGGAGTTACCAAAAGGTACATAGAATTGAAAAAAAATATGTATGATAGAGCAATAACTATTGTTAAAACAACAATAGGAGAAACTAGTGAGTTTTCAATTACTGTAGGTTTACATCAAGGATCTACCTTGAGTCCGTATCTTTTTGTATTAGTTATGGATGAATTAATCAAACATATTCAAAATGATATCCGTAGTGTATTTATTTGCAGATGATATAGTGTTAATTGATGAAACTAAATCTGGAGTAAATGCTAAGCTAGAGATTTAGAGAGAGACTTTAAAATCTAAGGGTTTGTTTGGATGGGAGGGAATGGAGGGATGATGGAAAGGGAATGGAGGTAAAAGGTCACAAGTTATCTTGTTTGGAGGAGGGTGAAAGAAAGAGGGAAAAGAGAATGGGAGTAACCGGTTCCCCTCCTTTTCCTCCAAGTGAGCGTAATTTGTTAACCCCCAAATCGGGGGTAAGCTGGGGAGGAAAAAAGTTTAAGTCATACTTTCTGGAAAGACCAAAATACCCCTTTATTTTCTATTCTTCATTCTTTCACTCTCCCAGTTTATTCCTATTTTGAAGGGATATAATTGTCACTAACTCTTTCCCTTCTTTTCCCTCTCTTTATCCAAACAAGATAATTAATATTACCCTTCCTTTCCTTTTATCCTTTCCAAACAAGAGAAGAAGAGCAACCATTCCTTCCCTTCCTTTCCCTTCCATCCCTTTCCTTATTTTTACTCTCTCCTTCCTTCCCCTCCAAAGATCCAAACAAGCCTAAAGGTTTTAAGATTAGTAGAACTAAAACTGAATACATAAAATATAGTTTTAGTGGGAGTAAGAAATAAATGAAGAAACAGTGAAGATTGCAAGCTAAAAGATATGAAGGAGTAAAAATTTAGGTATTGGGATCAATTATCAGCAAGAAGGTAAAATAGGTGAAGATGTGAATCATAGAGTTAAAGCAGGATGGATTAAGTGCAGGAGTGCTTCGGAGTATTGTATGATCGATGCATCCCATTAAAATTGAAAAAAAATTCTATAAAGTGTTGGAGGTATGTTTGGCAGATGGTGGCTACCTAATGAATTAGACTGAGGCTAGAGTTTCACTCTATGTCCTTAAGACAATTTCGTCCCGCAATGGTGCTTACGGTCAGTATGACGATTGTCTCCCAGGATACAACAGTCTCCTTTTGATGAAAGCAGTACTACAATTCACCAAAACTTTCGAACCAAGAATGCTACTCTCTTTTCAATGCACTATTGCTATACTATCCTTAGGAAAGTATGCAAATGCCTAAGAGAGAAGAAGACTAGAATTGATTCAAATTGAACTCAATTCGGAATGGCTTGGGATTCCTGAAATGAGAGGGTCTAGGGTCCTATTTATATGTTTTTAGGTGCCCCTTGGAAGCAACCCTATGAATTTAATTAAATTTAAATTCTATTATCAAAGGATGTGAGGGTTAAGGGCTTATCACCCTTGATATGCCCTTTAGACATCGTGATCTTCAGATCAGGCGATCGGATAAGCCTTTTCATGGCTGTGATCTGAAGATCAGCCGATCAGATAAGTCTATCCTTATCCTGATAAGCCTTTTCATCATCGTGATCTGATGATCACGTTATCAGATAGGCGGATGCCTATCACAACCGTACGATCGAACGGATACCTTATCATAACCGTCATGTTGACTGGTCAACCAACCGTCCTGTTGACTAGTCCTGTTGACTAGTCAACTGACTAGTCAACCAATGGATGTCAGCCGTTGGATCGTGATCAAGATTGTGATTTGATCACCGCATCTCGACCCTTCATCCGATCGATCAACGATCAATTGATCTCAGCCCCTTATCTTGATCCGATCAATCTCCACCGTCGGATCATCTTGATCTATAAAAAATTTAAAGCCCCTCAAGCTCCTCGCGACGATGCGCACGTGCGAAGTGCAAAGTGCGCCTACAAAGCGCGCCTTCGCACACGCGCGTGCGCGTGCGCGAGCTACGCTCAAGCTCTCCACTTATGGTGAGCCTAAGGAACTTAAGCTTCAAGGAAGTGGTTTCCATATAAGTGAACCTTCCTTTCTTGATTTTTCGATATGGGACTAAATGTCCCCGCAATTTCTCATTCACACACATAAGGCGGTAATGGGCTTTCAAGGCCCATTAGGGTATTTAGGGTCTATTTTGGCCTTCTCCAGTTAGCAAATCTTAAGACATTTTTTCTGCTACCACGGAAGTGCTGTTGTAGATGGCTACTATGACGACATCCATTCAAGCCGAGAGACCGAAGAAATTCTCTGGCACGGATTTCAAGAGATGGCAACAGAAGATGTTGTTCTACCTCACAACTCTGAACCTGGTCAGAGTGCTGAATGAAGATCCGCCTGTCCTAAAGGAAGGGAAGACCGACAAGCAAGTCATTGCTGCGGTAGAGGCATGGAAGCACTCGGACTTCCTTTGCAAAAATTACATCCTGAATGGTCTGGACAATACCCTGTACAATGTGTACAGCAGTATTGCTACTGCCAAGGAGTTATGGGCATCCCTGGACAAAAAGTACAAGATAGAGGATACTGGACACAAGAAGTTTATGGTTGGAAGGTTCTTAGACTACAAGATGGTCGACCACAAAACAGTTATGGAGCAAGTCCAAGAGCTCCAGATTATCCTGCATGAGATACATACAGAGAGAATGTCTCTCAGCGAGTCATTCCAGGTAGCTGCTATAATAGAGAAGCTACCACCACTATGGAAGGACTTCAAGAACTACCTGAAGCATAAGCGGAAGGAGATGGGACTTGAAGACCTAATTGTCCGCCTAAGGATCGAGGAGGACAATAAGAGCCAAGATAAGAAGGCAGGAGGACAACCTGCTGAGCCAAAGGCCAACCTCATAGAAGGAAAGAAGAAACGCAAGTTTTCAGGCGAAGGCTTAAACAGAAGAAGGGCAATCCAAAGAAATACAAGTTTAAGGGAAAGTGCTTTGTTTGTGAAAAGCAAGGACACAAATCCAAGGACTGCCGTTTCAAGGATAAAAAAGAAAGAAGTCAACGTTACTGAAACCCTATCCAAAGATGTATCCAAAGATCTTTGATCTAAGTCCAATTTCCATTCATGTGGGGGATTATTGGATAATGGGCCAAAATAGACCCTAAATACCCTAATGGGCCTTGAAAGCCCATTACCGCCTTATGTGTGTGAATGAGAAATTGCGGAGACATTTAGTCCCATATCGGAAAAATCAAGAAAGAAAGGTTTACTTATATGAAAACTTCCTTAAGTTTCTTAGGCTCACTACAAGTGGAGAGCTTGAGGGTGATGCGTATTGTTGGAGGTATGTTTGGCAGATGGTGGCTACCTAATGAATCAGACTTTGGATAGGGTTTCAGTAACGTTGACTTCTTTCTTTTCTTTATCCTTGAAATGGCAGTCCTTGGATTTGTGTCCTTGCTTTCCACAAAAAAGCACTTTCCCTTAAACTTGTATTTCTTTGGATTGCCCTTCTTCTGTTTAAAGCCTTCGCCTGAAAACTTGCGTTTCTTCTTCCTTCTATGAGGTTGGCCTTTGGCTCAGCAGGTTGTCCTCCTGCCTTCTTATCTTGGCTCTTATTGTCCTCCTCGATCCTTAGCGGACAATTAGGTCTTCAAGTCCCATCTCCTTCCGCTTATGCTTCAGGTAGTTCTTGAAGTCCTTCCATAGTGGTGGTAGCTTCTCTATTATGGCAGCTACCTGGAATGACTCGCTGAGAGACATTCTTTCTGCATGTATCTCATGCAGGATAATCTGGAGCTCTTGGACTTGCTCCATAACTATTTTGTGGTCGACCATCTTGTAGTCTAAGAACCTTCCAACCACAAACTTCTTGTGTCCAGCATCCTCTGTCTTGTACTTTTTGTCCAGGGATGCCCATAACTCCTTGGCAGTAGCAATACTGCTGTACACATTGTACAGGGTATTGTCCAGACCATTCAGGATGTAATTTTTGCAAAGGAAGTCCGAGTGCTTCCATGCCTCCACCGCAGCAATGACTTGCTTGTCGGTCTCCCCTTCCTTTAGGACAGGCGGATCTTCATTCAGCACTCTGACCAGGTTCAGAGTTGTGAGGTAGAACAACATCTTCTGTTGCCACCTCTTGAAATCCATGCCAGAGAATTTCTCGGTCTCTCGGCTTGAATGAATGTCGTCATAGTAGCCATCTGCAGCAGCACTTCCGTGGTAGCAGGAAAACATATAAATAGGACGGTTGCTTCCAAGGGGCACCTAAAACATATAAATAGGACCCTAGACCCTCTCATTTCAAGAATCCCAAGCCATTCCGAATTGAGTTCAATATTGAAACATGTGAGGTAGAACAGAGTGTTGTGCAATATTGAAACATGTGAATAAATTAAGTATAACAGAAATGTGTATGTTAAGATGGATATGTGGTAAAACTTTAAAAATAGAATTAGAAATAACATAAGAGAAATGATAAGAGTAGCCCCAATTGAAGATAAAATGAGAGAAAATCGATTACGATGGTTTGGACATATACAACGTAGACCTTTAGATGCTCCAGTTAAAAAGAATGATGTTTTAATAATTCATGGTAAGGATAGAGGTAGAGATAGACCTAAACTAACATGGACAAAAATAATTAAGAAAGATATAACTATTTGTAATTTAAATATTAACTTGGTCTTGAATAGAGCAGAGTGAAGGAAGTAGATTCATGTAGCCGACCCCATGTAATTAGGAAAAGGCTTAGATGAGTTGAGTTGAGTTGACTTCTAGAAGGAGCCTTTAAGACAATGATATGCTGCAACAACAGCAAGAAGAAGATATTCTAATCTTCTCATTTAATTAGATTATGCATCATCCAATTTTAGTCTTGATGAATTTCATGACAGGAAACATGAATCAAATGGAGATTATATGGTCAAGCATTGTTCAAGAATACAGTGTACATAAGACCATCTCTTGACCTTAGCGTACGTAAAAACTATTATTAGTATAAAAGCATATGTATTTTCAAGCAACGGCCCAGCTCAAAACAACTTATACTACTCCAAAAGCAAGTTGTATGAGAAATTTTAGCTAAATAATAATAGTTAGTCAGCAAAGGCAATGTGAAGGGTAAAAGTTCCTTGCAAAAGAAGCTGCATTGGACCAAATAAATGATACTGCCAGTAAAAATATGAGAGAGTGACAAATAAATGTCAGTAGGTGATAGCCCATCCATTCAAAGAGAAGCCAAATAACAGTCACACTAGCAAGTATGCTGCCAGACATCTGCTTGTTTCTCCATAATATAATATCAGCAGCTGAAAGCACAACAAAGCAATCAACTAAGGCTATAAATATATTTAAGCCAAACAAACAATATGAGCAATAGAATATTCAAGCTAAGATGGTAGCCCTAGAAGATGGTAAGATAACGTGGTCTTTCCTGTGACCTTAACTAAAACACAAATAAACTTACCTGTCTCTTCATAATACCATTTTCAACCAATAAAAAAGAATGTCTTTATCAGCATGAGAGATGTTTTGATTCATGAAAGTCAATAATGAATCTATTAAATGTACAAGCTAACGGAAAATCCTATGTGCAACACATCTTTATGTTCTCACATATTTACAAAAGAAATTCAAACAGACATGTATTTTCCAAACAATTTTTCAACATATGTTATTGAATTTGAGGAAGAAACAGCAAGCTTTCGAACACTCAAATCAAACGGCAAGCTTTTGAATACTTAAATCAACAAAAAAAGAGAATTGGGGAACATTTGGCAACTAAATCAGACTTATTCAATGACATGTCCACACTCTGCACAGAAACTCACCATAAGAAGGAAGCACACTTCTGATGTTGACTTGATAAATCCAAGGAAAAAAAGGAATCCAGATAGAATATTCATATGAATTAATATTTAAATAACTCAGAATCCAGAAATTATAGATATTAGAAATCAAAAGCAGAAGAGCTAGTCAATGTTCAATATTAGCTTAACTCAGGAAAAAGCTTTATTGCACTAAGATGTAAGCTTGGCAGCATCCATAAGGGCCCAAAAAAAAAAACGTGGAAAACATTCAACGTAATATATGGAAAAAGCTCGTACCACATACAAACAACGTAACCTTTGATATTTTGGATGAAAATATAAGAGAAGATATGATTCTAAGTACATATAATCATGATACACAAGATATGTATTTAAACCAGAAAATTCAATATATCAATACACACCTTATTTCAACAAAAGGATGTTCAAGCATGACAAATGTGTCCGACATCAAGATCAGAGCACAGAAGCTGGGCTGTTCATGGCCAGGCTGCCATCACCTAATAACAATATTGACTGCTCCACGAGAAGCTTAAGGTTCAGACACATAACCCATCATCTGCTAGACCTCTAAATTACAATTTGGGTAGTTTAAAAGGTCTTCAATTTGCCTTTTCGTTTTTTTTTTTAAACTTATTTTTCCATCTAATTATCCATATAGATATAACTTCACAATAAAATCCATCCATAATTTCCATAAACAGTAGAAATACTTGGCACCACTAAGAGCCTACCATCTGGAAAAACAACACATCCCTTCCATCTCTCCGTTGGTAACCCTTCCTCAATCTTTCAATGCTCATGTTTAGATTCAGTATCAGGAACCCTTCAAAAATCACTAGAGGATCCTATTTATATTAGTGAGTGAATACATATGTCGACTAAACAACCTGACATCGTTAATTTCATCAATCCAATATATATAATTCCACATCACATACAATATATACAAAACGAACTAGGATTACATACGAAGCAAACGTCAGAGATGATAATTTTCTGAAAAATAAAAGATTTTGAGGGCAATGAAATTACATTTTCCTCCACCAAGAACGGTGTGCACCGGTTCCGTCCTTCCGAACAACCGTTTCTTCTTCGCATGGTGAAAGGAGGGCTTCTCATTATCAGAATCGGAAGAAGATGAGGACTCTCTGTATTCATGGATCTTCTCGGTGATTCTCTCCGCGATGGAATGGTGTTCTCCAGCATCGTCCGACATTTTTCCTCAAATCCTTTTCAAAAAAGAAAAGAACAAATAGAAATCCAACTCTCAAAACAGATCAAGAATCCCCCAAAAGGAATAAATATTACCAAGAAAAGAGTCATTCCCAAAAAAAAAAAAAAAAAACCGATCTGCGAGTTTTAACAAAGAAAAGCAGGATCTTGTGGAGACTAACGCATTAGAAAACGGAAAAAAAAAAAGATGGAAAAAGAAGCTCGATCAACAGGAGGGATCGAGGAGTTCGATCTTACCGGGTTGAGATTAGGATAGCGATTAGGGCTATTGTTTCTTCTTCCTTCTCTTTCTCTTTGGCCTGCGTTTCCTTCGCTTCCTCTCGGTCGTTCTCTGCTCGCTCCTCTCTCCTCTCGCAACGAAACAAGAAGCCAGGAACCGGTTAGCCAGCGCCGGGAAAATCGGACGGCCGAAAATCACCCTGGTCTGGATCCAACGGCCACCAGGGCCTCCTCGCTAGGAGTGCCTGACGTTTGTGATTAACGTCGTTGGATTTATTAGCTTTCCACGTGGAGCGGACCGCGGGACTTGAGGAACTGCCGGAAACGGTTTCGATTTAAAAGGGTGCCCGCTGAATTACGAGAAAGCCCATAGAGCGAAATGGGAGAATGGACTTGAGGCGCTGACGAGGTTAGAATGGTAATTCCGCTGTAGCCAGCTAAATGGCTCATTGAATCAATGAACTATATAGGATGTGAATACTACTAAGATGGCCATTGGTGTTCCTTTCAATGATCCTTCCTATTTTTTTGGAATAAAGATAAGGCTCATTTTTTTAAAAAAATAGAAAGAAAAATTTTATTTTCATTTTCCTTATATTCTAATAATAGAATATCGGAAGTGATGTTGCTTTGAAAAATAAATATATTTTTAAAAAAATATAAATTCAAAATGGTAGAAAACTAAAAATAATTAAAAAATACTTTTATCATTTTTTCATCAAACCAGAAAGAGAAAATTTTAAAACATATGATTAAACGATATCCCTTCTTTTCCTTACTAGCCCTTTTAAAACATCAAATGCATATTTTAGAGAACAAAAAACAAAAAGTGAAAATTATTTTCAAAAAATAAAAATAAAAATATCCTCAAAAATCAAATGCAACCTAAGTTTCTAGTTTTTAAAAATATTGAAAGTAATGATTCCTCACTTTGATTTTTATAAAATAGTGAAAGTAAATTTATTTAAAAATAAAAATAAGAAATAAAAACAAAGTCAAATAGGCCTTAAACTTTGAAAAGGGGAGGGTTTAAAATTTGAAAATGTATACTGAGCAACTAGTACGGTTTATTCAACCCATCCTAGATCATGAGATGATTAAATTAATATTTAAAAGGTTATGTAGAGCTTAGGGTATAAAGTTTTAGCTCCATTTAAAATTAGGTGAGTTGAGCACTAGAATTGCAGCCATTTGCTTCACTTAAGTATTCTTTTTCAATTGATGATGTAGTTACTAAATTATCTTATGAGATAGAAAAAGAAGCTAATAATGATAAGACCTTATCTTTCTCTGCAATTTTAATCCCCACGTTTGTTAATCATTTATTATAAATATTAAAATAATCTTTAATATCTATAGTACCTTTCTTCATCTTCAACCAATATAATTCTTTTCTCAAATGCAATATTTTTATAAGTGATTTTAACTTAAAGATTTTCTTCAACTTGTGCCAAAAGTCTCATCCAACATACAAACTTTTATTTCAAGTATAAGAGTTAATCAGATTGTAGTATCATTCTCATCTCATATTCTTTTCAATCCTCATCACTGGTGGTGGTTAATCTTTTCTCTTTCATATATAATGCTTTAATTAACCTTTGCTAGACCAAAATGTCCTTTATACTCTTCTATCATAGAACTAAATTAATTTTTCTATCCAAAAACTTGATCTCAAAATTTGCATTCTTTTAACATTTGGAACCTTAGCTTTGATACCTCTATCAAAAAAGAATTTTAGTTCTGATCTCACTTGTTAGAAGATCAATGTAAAAAAAAAAGAACTACTTAATTTTAATGTGATTTGGCCAATATCTACTTCACAATTACTTACACCTACTATCAACTAAGATTATTACAACCTTTAAAAGAGTATCACATATAAATCTAAAACTAATATACGTAATCCATTTGCACACAATTCTTACAAATCTCACGTACAATTATTTCTAGTCAAAGTTACTTATTTCTCAAAAGATCTTACCAAATCCCTGTCTTTATATTAAAGAAGATTATTCTACAAGAAAATCCTAATAAGATTTTTTTTTTGAAAAAAAAAATGAAGACATTCCAACTTAATAAGGTGTTCAAACCAAATTTTAATAGAAAAATTCTATATAAAAAAATTAATCTAGAAAAGAAGGAATTCTAGACAAATTAGAGTAGGATTGCTTTGTAAGAAAAAAACCTAACTCAATAAGAAATTCAAGATAACATGGATACAAGAATATCTCATATTAAGTACAAATGTGTGACTCTGTCTACATGATTTATCAATATCTTCTAAGGTTGAACATTGCTTACTTTCAACCAACATCACATCCCATACAAAACACGCGTAACTGAAATGATGTAACTTTAGACGAAGTTGTCATGTTTCTTAGCATATTTTCTTATAAATTCAAAAGTCATCTACTTTGTATTGGTTCATGGATGGTTAAATGAAAATCTACATGAGGTTTTGGTTAAATGCAAATCGACACACGTTAGGAAATCTTAAATTTTAATGAAACACATATACAAGCATATTCTAAAGTAAAAAATTTTCTTTCTATAGCAAATACATAAAAATGTCTAATAAACATAACAAATAATGTAAAAATGATGAAAAATTCTAATAAGCAGGTATATGAAACTGAAAGAAAGTAATGAAACTTAAATTCGATTTTATGTAAATAGGACACATAATTTGCTAGCTAGATTGCAAATACTTTTATATTTTTATTTGCTGGCAGCATGTGAAAAGTGTGGGCATGATCATTAAATTAAATTTAAGGTGTAAACCACATTTGATGATTTACCTCTCAAAAAGATAAACATATGTAGTTTTATCATCTTAAGCCCTTTATATATATTTATCAGGTTCAACTACCATGCAAAATATTACAACCTATAAATCTTTATAATTACGATACATCTATAAATTTAGATCTCAAATCAAATCTTAAAATTAATTATTATATTTTCTTAAATCATCTTCTAAATTTTACATAATGAATAGTGATATCTTTTTAAATCAGTTATGATATCCTTTTAAATTAACTCATAAAACAATCATACTCTTTGATATCTTTTTATTTGATTTTTGACTTGAATAATTATTTAGCTAATAACATCATTCAATATTTTTTTATGAAGTCTACTTCTCCATACCTTTATCACTTAGTACTTTTGTTGAAGTTAACTTTTCCACACGTTCCCTTTGTAAAAGAAAAAGAAATATGTCAAAATATGCCATCACTTTTGCAGTTGACAACTCTATAATTTCAAATATATGATACCGTTTGCTTGTATATGAAAGTATATATAGCGCTTAAGCCTACCTAAAATCCAATTAACTCCATTAGTTGATCGAAATTATATGACCTAAAAACTTGAGTAAAAGTTAATAAGTAGTAAATTAACTAAACTTGAGTTATAAGTATATAGTATTTTTTTATCTCCTTTAATGTGAAACTAATTGGGATATATGGTTGGTGTTGCAAGGGTGGCTTCATGCCAAGACAAGCATCTATCATCATCTCATGGGTAGCCCTTTGTTTATGCTCATCAACTTCTATATTTTCGAATCGATTCTGATACTATTTGTAATGCCTAAGCCCACCCGCTATCCTAATGTTTATGCTCATCAACTTCTACATTTTCGAATCGATTCTGATACTATTTGTAATGCCTAAACCCACCCGCTATCCTAATTAATTTCATTAGTAGTAGGTCAAAACAACGTGGTCTAAAAACTCGGATGAAAGTTAATGAGTAGAAGTGGACTTGAGTTATAACTAAAGCACTATAATCTTTGTTTTTGGTCAAGCATACTCTCAAAGGGTGATGAAAGATAATTAGCTTATTAATCAATTAGAGCCCACCGGAGTGAAAATGAGATATGGCTAGCTAAGACTTTCAGTTATATTGAGTGCATGAGACTCAATCATATATTGATGAATGTTGTTTATGAATAATATATGAAATCATTGATACTATTGCAACCATAAAATGTTGCTAAAACAATATAGTAGCAATTGCTCCCCATGTTTGAAATATGTTAGAACATTTATGCAAAGAAACACTCAATCTTAAAGTGATGTGACTAAAGCCTACTCTATAATAACTTACTATCAATAAAGCTCATTATATTTTCTTTAAAACACCCTCACACCCGTAGCGCTAAGTAATATAAGTTGCACATGGCTCCAATAATAAAGATAGCCAAGACCTCTATCTTAAAAGAAAAGATATAAGAGGATAAAAAAATTATGCCTTTTCTAAATTTTTACTGTTACATAGTAAAGAATTTTTCTAACTTTAGATAATCTACGTTTACATCAAGATAACATCGTGCCTTAGTTTAAGTAGCATAAACCTTTCTAGAGTAATTTCATATATTATGTAGATGAGGTGAAATATATCATGCTAGTTTAAGTAGCACAAATTAAGTAGCACAAACCTTTTTTATGTAATTTTAGATATTATGTAGATAGGCAAACCAAAAAATGGGTGCATCTAAAATAAAGTTCAAAAGTCATTATGAAGCAATTAGACAGGAAGAAGTCTTTGTAAAAATATTTGATAATTTTTTATTAGTCTTGATTTGATGTTATATGATATGATGTAATCATAATTACTAGTGTTATTTGTGTTGGAGTATATATTGAACTACCAATACTATCTCACAACAGCTGGTAAGATTTAGAATAGATAGAATTGGATAAATATATTAACGTATAGTTTGATTTGAGATGGATGTCATTTTATATCTACCTAATATAAGAAAACCAAATCCTAATAACTATTGTACTTTTGTAAATTCAAATCTCATAAATGATGATGATATTCACTATCTAAAATCATAATACTATTTGAGATATTTTTTATAATTTTTTATTCAAGAATGTATATTATGTTACATGAGAGTCTCTCTATCAAATATACAAGTAATCATCATAATGAGTACAATAAGGCATAACTAACTTGTTTAAAGCCCACAAGACTCACAATAAGCTATACCTAAGACTTTGATTGCATTAAGCACATGATACTTCATAATTTATAGATGTGTATACAATAAATTATCTTTCTATTTATACATCTTTATTTTTAATCAAACATTTTAAACAAGATGAATGAATTTAAAATTTAGGAGGGTTGTATGAGAAAATATCATCTACGCATTTTCTCAATTAAAAAAAATAAATATCTGAATATATTTTTTAAAAAACTATTTTGATATGGTGATCATTTTTATTGTTTGTTTTACTCCAATATCTCGAGCTATTTATTTTTATTTTTGTGAAAGTGTTGTTTTGAAACATGTAAAATAAAATTTTATGTAATATATAAAGATCACTTTATGACTAAAATGTTGTTTAATCCTAACCAACGAAGGAACAAAAAAAAAATACCAGGTTAAGATTAAGAGTTTTCATAGTGCATCTTAATATATAGAGATCATTGATATGCATTTTTAGGCTTTCTAAACTAAAACATGAACTTCAGTCATCCAAGAAGCATGCTTAGTTATTCAATTAGTGTGAATGCATTATAGTCAGATGTGCCCATTGAGTAAGTTTTAGTAAATCAACGTATTATGAGATTAGTGTGGTTGGCTGATAACTAGACTGGCCTCAAGTATGTATCACCTTTTGTTGGGGGGTAAAATCGTCATTGCATTGATATCCGTGTGAGGCGGCTAAGGCTGACCTCCTCCGGGCTTCCGTGGCTCGGCCTCCTCCGGGCTTCCCTAGCTCGGCTTCCTCCGGGCTTCCGTGGCTCGGCCTCCTCCGGGCTTCCGTAGCTCGGCCCCCCCCCGGGCTTCCGTAGCTCGGCCTCCCCCGGGCTTCCATAGCTCGGCCTCTTCCGGGCTTCCCTAGCTCGGCCTCCTCCGGGCTTCCGTGGCTCGGCCTCCTCCGGGCTTCCGTAGCTCGGCCTCCCCGGGCTTCCGTAGCTCGGCCTCCTCCGGGCTTCCGTAGCTCGGCCTCCTCCGGGCTTCCGTAGCTCGGCCTCTCCGGGCTTCCCTAGCTCGGCCTCTCCGGGCTTCCGTAGCTCGGCCTCTTCCGGGCTTCCCTAGCTCGGCCTCCTCCGGGCTTCCGTGGCTCGGCCTCCTCCGGGCTTTCGTAGCTCGCTTATACCCAGTGATCCACGCCCCGACGTCTACCTCCGCGGAACCTGACGCGGGAGAGCTTAAGCTTACCCGAGCAGCACCTTAGGCAGGAATCATATCAAGACGTGGCCTAAGACCTATTGAAACCGCCCCAGGTCTACTCACCCAGATCCCAAGACATCGAAGGAGCTCTCCCAGCCGTCGATCCCTTAACAGACAAGGCGTGGATTCTAACGGCCCCACAACGGCCTGATTCTGTCTACCCCCGTATCGTAACAACCTCAGAACCTTCCAGAAGATGCTCAAGTCCCCAGGTGACAGTCTATAAGTATCAGATTAACAGATTCCCTCAGGTACGCAACTCTGACGCACACCTCCACTCTCACTCTCCTCTCTCCCGGCAGCTCGTCGGTGCTCTGCCCTTTGGAGCCTCCGATTGGCCCCCCGGAGAGGTCTCCCGGAGAGATCCACCTCCTCATTGTCTGGTTGATCGCCGATTCCTTCCCCACTGACTTGAGCGTCGGAGGGCCTTCCGCGGAGGACCACCCCCAGCGTCCCTCCGCGTGTGGGCTTCTTTTTGCAGGTCCGCCGCACCCCCCTCTTCCCGAGATCGACCGCGCCCGAGTCGGAGGACGGATCCCGGCGGCAACAGATTGGCGCTAGAGGAAGGGCCTCAAGTCCCATTAAAACTTGAAGAAAGGAGACAAGGATCTTAATCCGGAGAAGAACCTCTCTGATGGCCAACCGGAAGAGAGCAACCTCTGATGCCCAAGATCAGGTCGCCTCCCAGAGGCCTGATCCGACTGGCGCCACAGCGCCGCAACCCCCACCTGTCGAGACTCCGTCGCCGCCTGCCATTCCGGTGACCCAGGACCAGTTTGCTACGCTGGTCCAGCAAGTCCAGGCTCTTACCCACCTGGTCCAGGAGCGCCTTACGGCTCCTCCTGCTTCGCATCCCCAGAAAGAAGCGGCGACTTCTTCTTCGCCGGCAACCTCCTCCTCTGATCCGCATGAATCAGCGGATCCCCCACATCGCCCCAGGGGGACAAACCGGTCCCTCGAACCGGTTACGATAGAGATCCTCCCAGATCTCGGCGAGCCCGCTCCCTCTCTCCGGCGACGTCTCGCCATGATTCGACGCCGTCCTTGCGGTTCTCGCGCCCAGCCCCTCCTCTCGCCGGTGAGGAGGAGATCCGCCGTCAGATCCAAGAAATGCGTCAGGAGCTGGACGCCGCCAAGCAGATCCATCTGCCCCAGCCCAAAGCAGAGCAGGGCATCCCTTTCTCTAAGGGAATCATGGAGGAAGTGATCCCCTCCCACGTTAAGCTGCCAACCGTCGAGCCCTATCACGGCTCCACTGATCCGGACGACCATCTCAGCAGCTTCCGGTCAATAATGATGTTCCACGGAGCATCTGATGCGATCCTCTGCCGAGCCTTCCCATCCACCCTCAGAGGATCCGCCCGAACCTGGTTCAACGCCTTGAAACCGGGTTCCATTGATTCATTCGACGAGCTGAGCCACCTTTTTATTGGCCAGTTCGTCAGCAGCCGCCGCCACCGACGGAGATCCGACTCCCTCTCCGAAGTCAAGCAAAGAGAGGGGGAGTCCTTGAGAAATTATCTTGGCCGTTTCAACAAGGCCATGTTGGAGGTGGACCACCTTAATCATGAGGTGGCTATGTCCGCCCTAGCGGGGGGAGTTTCAAAGGAGAGCGACTTCTATTTGGCAATGGAGGTCAGCTACCCCCCATGTCTGTCTGATATGATGGCCCTTGCGGACAAGTACGCTCGGGTCGAGGAGTCGCGGAGAGTGGCCCGCGCTGAGCAAGCAAGAAAGAAGCAAGAGCCCAAAGCTCCCGACAGACACCGCCCTGCCCGTCGGCCAAGTCCGCCCCGCCGCCAAGAGTCCCTCCGCTGCCGCCAAGGAATCGCTCCCGGAGTCCCCCCAGGCGATTCGATCGCTACACTCCGCTGACTGTGCCCCGGGCGCAATCCTCATGGAGATAGAGCGCCAGCTTCCCCGACCAGTGCCTCTCCGAGGGAACCCAACCCGGAGAGATCCCGCCAAGTACTGCCGCTACCATAGGGAGCATGGCCATGACACTGAAGAATGCTGGCAGCTGAAGAATGAGATCGAGAGACTGATTCGGCGGGGACGGTTGGACCAGTTCAGAAGAGCACCTGAGCCGCAGCAACAAGGAGGTGATCGCCAGCCCGAGCTCCCACAACTCCCTCCTCCACCAAATCCGCCTGTGGTTGGCCGTATCAACATGATTGAAGAGGCCGGCGGATCGAGCTCCAGGGGCGACGGTGATGCACCGGTGCCGAAGAAGGCGCGCACGGCGAACTTTCCTTTTCTGATGATGATCTTCTTGGGATACAGCTTCCCCATGATGACGCACTTGTTGTATCCCTTAACTTGAACAATTATGATGTAAGCCGGAATCCTGGTCGATAGTGGAAGCTCGGTAAACGTTTTGTACCTCGGTGTGTTTGCCAGGATGAAATTGCTCATGGAAAACCTTCGAGCCGTGGATTCCACCCTGATGGGATTCACCGGCGACGTCATCATCCCAGAAGGAATCGTCACCCTGACGGTCCGCGCAGGAACCTGGCCCCTTGTAACCATTGTACAGACCGATTTCCTAGTGACCGACCTCAGGTCCCCATATAACGCCATATTCGGCAGGCCCGGGTTGATGTCCCTTAAGGCGGTTGTCTCTATCCCGCATCTGTCATGAAGTTCCCCACCGAGCAAGGAGTTGGAGTGGTTCGGGGAAGTCAAGCCATGGCTCGGCAATGTTTCGTCACGAGCCTTCAGTCCAGAATTCCCGAGGTTGACGGGCTAGACGCTCGTGAGGACTTCGCCGAACAACGGGGAGAACCGGCGGAAGAGCTGGAAGAAGTACCGCTAGACGAAGCTCGGCCCGACCGAACCATAAGGATCGGGTCGCTACTCGAAGGAGAGCCTCGTCGCGAGCTGATCAGATTCCTCCAAAGCAATGCGGACATCTTCGCCTGGACCGCCTCCGACATGCCAGGGATTACCCCGAGTCCTCGTCCATCGCCTCAATGTGGACGAGATGCACAGGCCCGTTAAGCAGAAGAAGAGAAGCTTCGCCCCAGAGCGGCAAAAAGCCATTGAAGAGGAGGTCGACAAACTCATCAAAGCCAATTTTGTCCGAGAGGTGAATTACCCAGTTGGTTGTCAAATGTCGTCATGGTGAAAAGTCGAATGGCAAATGGAGGATCTGCATCGACTTCACCGACCTCAACAAGGCATGCCCGAAGGATAGCTTCCCCCTCCCTCGGATCGACCAGCTCGTGGACGCCACCTCGGGCCACCAAATGCTGTCATTCATGGATGCCTATTCGGGCTACAATCAGATCCGGATGGCCCCCGAAGATGAAGAAAAGACCGCCTTCATAACCGACCGAGGTACCTACTGTTACCGAGTTATGCCTTTCGGTCTTAAAAATGCAGGAGCGACCTACCAGCGGCTGGTCAACAAGGTGTTCAAGGAGCAAATCGGCCGGAACATGGAGGTGTATGTGGATGATATGCTGGTCAAAAGCAAGGAAGCGCTGCGGCATGTTGAGGACCTCGCGGAGAGCTTTGCCACGCTGCGCAAGTATGGAATGAAGCTCAACCCAACCAAGTGTGCCTTCGGCGTCAATTCCGGGAAGTTCCTCGGCTTCATGGTCTCCCAGCGGGTATTGAGGCTAACCCTCAGAAGATTCAAGCTCTCCAACAAATGGCGCCCCCAGCGTCTATTAAGGAGGTCCAGCGCTTAACCGGGAGGATAGCGGCCCTTAACCGCTTCGTGGCTCGGTCAGCCGAGAGATGCCTCCCCTTCTTCAAAACTCTCCGATCGGCCAAAAATTTCCAATGGACTCCTGAGTGCCAGAAATCATTTCAAGATCTCAAGAAGTACCTCGGCTCGCCTCCGCTTCTCAGTAGTCCGACCCCGGGAGAGACTCTATTTCTGTACCTGGCCGTTTCGGAGGGCGCAGTTTGCTCGGTGCTAGTCAAAGAAGAAAGCAAATCCAGAGGCCGATCTACTATGTGAGTAGGCTGCTCCGCGATGCGGAGACGAGGTACACCAGGATCGAGAAATAGTGCTGGCTTTGATCACCTCGGTCCGGAAGCTACGGCCTTATTTTCAAGCACATTCAGTGACGGTCCTCACCGATCAACCCATCAAGGCGGTGGTCCACCGTCCAGAAACATCGGGGAGGATGACCAAATGGGCCGTCGAACTAAGCGAGCACGACATACATTTTCAACCTCGCCCGGCCATCAAAGCCCAAGTGCTGGCCGATTTCCTCCTCGAGTGTACCATCCCAGAAGACGGCTCTACCCCAGAAAATCCCGAAGGACCAAAGCCTGAAGCTCGGTGGCTCCTTCACGTCGATGGGTCGTCCAACGCCCATCACTCCGGTGCGGGTCTAGTTCTCACCAGCCCAGAGGGGATGATCTTCGAATATGGCGTCCGATTCTCCTTCCCGGCTTCCAACAACGAAGCCGAGTACGAGGCCCTGTTAGCTGGTCTCCGGATCGCCCGCAACCTGAAGGTGGAAAAGCTTAACGCCTTCACCGACTCTCAGCTGGTGGCCGGCCATGTGCGGGGAGAGTTTGAAGCCCGAGAACCCAACATGATCCGATATCTCCAAGAGGTGCGCGGCCTACTTCCCCATTTTGCCGAGTTTGAAATTATTCAAATTCCTAGATCGGAAAACGCCCGTGCCGACCTACTCTCCCGATTGGCAACCGCGGAGACGATGGATGCTGAACAAAAATTCCATCTGGAGACTCTGGAGAAGCCGAGTATCATGGAAGCCGATCGGGTGATGCAAATCGAGACCGAACCATCCTGGTTCGACCCTATCCTCAACTATCTCAAAGAAGGGTCGCTCCCATCCGACCGAAGAGAGGCCAGGAAATTGAAGCTGCAGGCGACCCACTATGTATTGATTGACAACCAGCTTTACAAGCGGTCTTTTTCTATGCCGCTGCTCAGATGCCTCCGCCCATCCGAGGCGAACTATGCTCTACGGGAGGTACATGAAGGGATTTGCGGCAACCATCTGGGAGCCGGTCCCTATGCCACAAGGTGCTACGGCAAGGCTATTACTGGCCGACCATGCAGAAAGACGCGGACGACCTAGTCCGAGCCTGTGACGCCTGCCAGAGACATTCAAGCATCCAGAGGCTCCCTTCCGCCGAGCTAGTTTCTATATCCTCCGCCTGGCCCTTTGCCAAGTGGGGGATGGACATCCTCGGCCCATTCCCGCTTGGCGACGGGACAGCGGAAATTCTTATTTGTCGCCATTGACTACTTCACCAAGTGGGTTGAAGCGGAAGCAGTTGCGCAAATCACCGAAGCACGGGCCAGAGACTTTGTATGGAGGTCCATCGTCTGCCGGTTCGGCCTCCCCCACCATAATCACCGATAACGGTAAGCAGTTCGACAATTCCAAGTTCCGCCAATTCTGCGAGGAACACGGAATCCGTCACCACCTTACTTCGGTCGGGCACCCACAAGCCAACGGAGCGGCCGAAGTGACCAACAGGACTCTCCTCCAAGGAATCAAAGCTCGCCTCTCCAGAGCCCAAGGCAGGTGGGCGGATGAGCTACACCATGTCTTATGGGCCTATCGCACCACTCCGAGAATTCCAACGGGCGAGACTCCATTCCGAATGGCTTTTGGTACGGAGGCCGTCATCCCTGTGGAAATAGGCCTCCCATCTTTGCGGGTGGAGAGTTATTCAGAGGAAGCCAGCAACGAGCAACTCCGCACCAACCTCGACTTGGTAGAGGAAGTCAGAGAAAAGCCCGAATCAGGACGGCTGCTTATCAACAGAGGGTGGCTCGGTACCATGCCTCCAGGGTCAAGGGGAAAACCTTCCTACCCGGCGACCTCGTCCTCCGAAAAGCTTCTGTATCCAAACCGCTGGAGCAAGGAAAGCTGGCGCCGAACTGGGAAGGCCCGTACCAAATCACGGAGATCATTGGGCCAGGAACCTACAAGCTGCAGGATCTCGATGGGAAATCCGTCCCCCGAACGTGGAACTCGGACAACCTCCGCAAATACTATCAATAGGGTATGTCCTTTATGCCCGCCAGTTATCTATTTTCCCGCAACTTACTGTATGAATCGATTATGCACCATATTGCCATAAATCGTAAAAGGAAATAGATGCTGCTTACCAATCCTCGGTACAACCGAGTTATCTGCCTGGACAGAAAATCTCCGAACCTTGGCAGGGCCAAGTAAAACAAAGTCTCCGAACCTTGGCAGGGCCAAGTAAAACAAAGTCTCCGAACCTTGGCAGGGCCAAGTAAAACAAAGTCTCCGAACCTCGGCAGGGCCGAGCAACAAATCTCCGAACCTTGGCAGGGCCAAGTAAAACAAAGTCTCCGAACCTCGGCAGGGCCGAGCAACAAATCTCCGAACCTTGGCAGGGCCAAGTAAAACAAAGTCTCCGAACCTTGGCAGGGCCAAGTAAAACAAAGTCTCCGAACCTCGGCAGGGCCGAGCAACAAATCTCCGAACCTTGGCAGGGCCAAGTAAAACAAAGTCTCCGAACCTCGGCAGGGCCGAGCAACAAATCTCCGAACCTTGGCAGGGCCAAGTAAAACAAAGTCTCCGAACCTCGGCAGGGCCGAGCAACAAATCTCCGAACCTTGGCAGGGCCAAGTAAAACAAAGTCTCCGAACCTCGGCAGGGCCGAGCAACAAATCTCCGAACCTTGGCAGGGCCAAGTAAAACAAAGTCTCCGAACCTTGGCAGGGCCAAGTAAAACAAAGTCTCCGAACCTTGGCAGGGCCAAGTAAAACAAAGTCTCCGAACCTCGGCAGGGCCGAGCAACAAATCTCCGAACCTTGGCAGGGCCAAGTAAAACAAAGTCTCCGAACCTTGGCAGGGCCAAGTAAAACAAAGTCTCCGAACCTTGGCAGGGCCAAGTAAAACAAAGTCTCCGAACCTCGGCAGGGCCGAGCAACAAATCTCCGAACCTTGGCAGGGCCAAGTAAAACAAAGTCTCCGAACCTCGGCAGGGCCGAGCAACAAATCTCCGAACCTTGGCAGGGCGTCGAAGAGCTCTCCCAGCCGTCGATCCCTTAACAGACAAGGTGTGGATTCTAACGGCCCCGCAACGGCCTGATTCTGTCTACCCCGTATCGTAACAACCTCAGAACCTTCCAGAAGATGCTCAAGTCCCCAGGTGACAGTCTATAAGTATCAGATTAACGGATTTCCTCAGGTACGCACGCGACTCTGTACGCACACCTCCACTCTCACTCTCCTGCCCTCGCCGGGAGCTCATCGGCACTCCTGCCCCTTTTTGGAGCCTCCGATTGGCCATCCCCGGAGAGGTCTCCCGGAGAGATCCACCTCCTCATTATCTGGTTGATCGCCGATTCCTTCCCCACTGACTTGAGCGTCGGAGGGTCTTCCGTGGAGGACCACCCCCAGCGTCCCTCCGCGTGTGGACTTCTTTTTGCAGGTCCGCCGCACCCTCCTCTTCCCGGAGATCGACCGCGCCCGAGTCGGAGGACGGATTTCAGCGGCAAGGTTCGGAGATTTGTTGCTTGGCCCTGCCGAGGTTCGGAGACTTTGTTTTACTTGGCCCTGCCAAGGTTCGGAGATTTGTTGCTCGGCCCTGCCGAGGTTCGGAGACTTTGTTTTACTTGGCCCTGCCAAGGTTCGGAGATTTGTGCTCGGCCCTGCCGAGGTTCGGAGACTTTGTTTTACTTGGCCCTGCCAAGGTTCGGAGACTTTGTTTTACTTGGCCCTGCCAAGGTTCGGAGATTTGTTTTACTTGGCCCTGCCAAGGTTTGGAGACTTTGTTTTACTTGGCCCAGCCAAGGTTCGGAGATTTGTGCTCGGCCCTGCCGAGGTTCGGAGACTTTGTTTTACTTGGCCCTGCCAGGTTCGGAGACTTTGTTTTACTTGGCCCTGCCAAGGTTCGGAGACTTTGTTTTACTTGGCCCTTCGGCAAGGTTCGGAGATTAGAGGTTCGGAGACTTTGTTTTACTTGGCCCTGCCAAGGTTCGGAGATTTGTTGCTCGGCCCTGCCGAGGTTCGGAGACTTTGTTTTACTTGGCCCTGCCAAGGTTCGGAGATTTGTTGCTCGGCCCTGCCGAGGTTCGGAGACTTTGTTTTACTTGGCCCTGCCAAGGTTCGGAGATTTGTTGCTCGGCCCTGCCGAGGTTCGGAGACTTTGTTTTACTTGGCCCTGCCAAGGTTCGGAGATTTGTTGCTCGGCCCTGCCGAGGTTCGGAGACTTTGTTTTACTTGGCCCTGCCAAGGTTCGGAGATTTGTTGCTCGGCCCTGCCGAGGTTCGGAGACTTTGTTTTACTTGGCCCTGCCAAGGTTCGGAGATTTGTTGCTCGGCCCTGCCGAGGTTCGGAGACTTTGTTTTACTTGGCCCTGCCAAGGTTCGGAGATTTGTTTTACTTGGCCCTGCCAAGGTTCGGAGATTTGTTGCTCGGCCCTGCCGAGGTTCGGAGACTTTGTTTTACTTGGCCCTGCCAAGGTTCGGAGACTTTGTTTTACTTGGCCCTGCCAAGGTTCGGAGACTTTGTTTTACTTGGCCCTGCCAAGGTTCGGAGATTTGTTGCTCGGCCCTGCCGAGGTTCGGAGACTTTGTTTTACTTGGCCCTGCCAAGGTTCGGAGATTTGTTGCTCGGCCCTGCCGAGGTTCGGAGACTTTGTTTTACTTGGCCCTGCCAAGGTTCGGAGATTTGTTGCTCGGCCCTGCCGAGGTTCGGAGACTTTGTTTTACTTGGCCCTGCCAAGGTTCGGAGATTTGTTGCTCGGCCCTGCCGAGGTTCGGAGACTTTGTTTTACTTGGCCCTGCCAAGGTTCGGAGATTTGTTGCTCGGCCCTGCCGAGGTTCGGAGACTTTGTTTTACTTGGCCCTGCCAAGGTTCGGAGATTTGTTTTACTTGGCCCTGCCAAGGTTCGGAGATTTGTTGCTCGGCCCTGCCGAGGTTCGGAGACTTTGTTTTACTTGGCCCTGCCAAGGTTCGGAGATTTGTTGCTCGGCCCTGCCGAGGTTCGGAGACTTGTTTTACTTGGCCCTGCCAAGGTTCGGAGACTTTGTTTTACTTGGCCCTGCCAAGGTTCGGAGATTTCCTGTCCAGGCAGATAACTCGGTTGTACCGAGGATTGGTAAGCAGCATCTATTTCCTTTTACGATTTATGGCAATATGGTGCATAATCGATTCACAGTAAGTTGCGGGAAAATAGATAACTGGCGAAGCATAAAGGACATACCCTATTGATAGTATTTGCGGAGGTTGTCCGAGTTCCACGTTCGGGGGACGGATTTCCCATCGAGATCCTGCAGCTTGTAGGTTCCTGGCCCAATGATCTCCGTGATTTGGTACGGGCCTTCCCAGTTCGGCGCCAGCTTTCCTTGCTCCAGCGGTTTGGATACAGAAGCTTTTCGGAGGACGAGGTCGCCGGGTAGGAAGGTTTTCCCCTTGACCCTGGAGGCATGGTACCGAGCCACCCTCTGTTGATAGGCGGCCGTCCTGATTCGGGCCTTCTCTCTGACTTCCTCTACCAAGTCGAGGTTGGTGCGGAGTTGCTCGTTGCTGGCTTCCTCCGAATAACTCTCCACCCGCAAAGATGGGAGGCCTATTTCCACAGGGATGACGGCCTCCGTACCAAAAGCCATTCGGAATGGAGTCTCGCCCGTCGGAATTCTCGGAGTGGTGCGATAGGCCCATAAGACATGGTGCAGCTCATCCGCCCACCTGCCTTGGGCTCTGGAGAGGCGAGCTTTGATTCCTTGGAGGAGAGTCCTGTTGGTCACTTCGGCCGCTCCGTTGGCTTGTGGGTGCCCGACCGAAGTAAGGTGGTGACGGATTCCGTGTTCCTCGCAGAATTGGCGGAACTTGGAATTGTCGAACTGCTTACCGTTATCGGTGATTATGGTGGGGGAGGCCGAACCGGCAGACGATGGACCTCCATACAAAGTCTCTGGCCCGGCTTCGGTGATTTGCGCAACTGCTTCCGCTTCAACCCACTTGGTGAAGTAGTCAATGGCGACAAATAAGAATTTCCGCTGTCCCGTCGCCAAGCGGGAATGGGCCGAGGATGTCCATCCCCCACTTGGCAAAGGGCCAGGCGGAGGATATAGAAACTAGCTCGGCGGAAGGGAGCCTCTGGATGCTTGAATGTCTCTGGCAGGCGTCACAGGCTCGGACTAGATCGTCCGCATCTTTCTGCATGGTCGGCCAGTAATAGCCTTGCCGTAGCACCTTGTGGCATAGGGACCGGCTCCCCAGATGGTTGCCGCAAATCCCTTCATGTACCTCCCGTAGAGCATAGTTCGCCTCGGATGGGCGGAGGCATCTGAGCAGCGGCATAGAAAAAGACCGCTTGTAAAGCTGGCTGTCAATCAATACATAGTGGGTCGCCTGCAGCTTCAATTTCCTGGCCTCTCTTCGGTCGGATGGGAGCGACCCTTCTTTGAGATAGTTGAGGATAGGGTCGAACCAGGATGGTTCGGTCTCGATTTGCATCACCCGATCGGCTTCCATGATACTCGGCTTCTCCAGAGTCTCCAGATGGAATTTTTGTTCAGCATCCATCGTCTCCGCGGTTGCCAATCGGGAGAGTAGGTCGGCACGGGCGTTTTCCGATCTAGGAATTTGAATAATTTCAAACTCGGCAAAATGGGGAAGTAGGCCGCGCACCTCTTGGAGATATCGGATCATGTTGGGTTCTCGGGCTTCAAACTCTCCCCGCACATGGCCGGCCACCAGCTGAGAGTCGGTGAAGGCGTTAAGCTTTTCCACCTTCAGGTTGCGGGCGATCCGGAGACCAGCTAACAGGGCCTCGTACTCGGCTTCGTTGTTGGAAGCCGGGAAGGAGAATCGGACGCCATATTCGAAGATCATCCCCTCTGGGCTGGTGAGAACTAGACCCGCACCGGAGTGATGGGCGTTGGACGACCCATCGACGTGAAGGAGCCACCGAGCTTCAGGCTTTGGTCCTTCGGGATTTTCTGGGGTAGAGCCGTCTTCTGGGATGGTACACTCGAGGAGGAAATCGGCCAGCACTTGGGCTTTGATGGCCGGGCGAGGTTGAAAATGTATGTCATGCTCGCTTAGTTCGACGGCCCATTTGGTCATCCTCCCCGATGTTTCTGGACGGTGGACCACCGCCTTGATGGGTTGATCGGTGAGGACCGTCACTGAATGTGCTTGAAAATAAGGCCGTAGCTTCCGGACCGAGGTGATCAAAGCCAGCACTATTTCTCGATCCTGGTGTACCTCGTCTCCGCATCGCGGAGCAGCCTACTCACATAGTAGATCGGCCTCTGGATTTGCTTTCTTCTTTGACTAGCACCGAGCAAACTGCGCCCTCGAAACGGCCAGGTACAGAAATAGAGTCTCCCCGGGATCGGACTACTGAGAAGCGGAGGCGAGCCGAGGTACTTCTTGAGATCTTGAAATGATTTCTGGCACTCAGGAGTCCATTGGAAATTTTTGGCCGATCGGAGAGTTTTGAAGAAGGGGAGGCATCTCTCGGCTGACCGAGCCACGAAGCGGTTAAGGGCCGCTATCCTCCCGGTTAAGCGCTGGACCTCCTTAATAGACGCTGGGGGCGCCATTTGTTGGAGAGCTTGAATCTTCTGAGGGTTAGCCTCAATACCCCGCTGGGAGACCATGAAGCCGAGGAACTTCCCGGAATTGACGCCGAAGGCACACTTGGTTGGGTTGAGCTTCATTCCATACTTGCGCAGCGTGGCAAAGCTCTCCGCGAGGTCCTCAACATGCCGCAGCGCTTCCTTGCTTTTGACCAGCATATCATCCACATACACCTCCATGTTCCGGCCGATTTGCTCCTTGAACACCTTGTTGACCAGCCGCTGGTAGGTCGCTCCTGCATTTTTAAGACCGAAAGGCATAACTCGGTAACAGTAGGTACCTCGGTCGGTTATGAAGGCGGTCTTTTCTTCATCTTCGGGGGCCATCCGGATCTGATTGTAGCCCGAATAGGCATCCATGAATGACAGCATTTGGTGGCCCGAGGTGGCGTCCACGAGCTGGTCGATCCGAGGGAGGGGGAAGCTATCCTTCGGGCATGCCTTGTTGAGGTCGGTGAAGTCGATGCAGATCCTCCATTTGCCATTCGACTTTTTCACCATGACGACATTTGACAACCAACTGGGTAATTCACCTCTCGGACAAAATTGGCTTTGATGAGTTTGTCGACCTCCTCTTCAATGGCTTTTTGCCGCTCTGGGGCGAAGCTTCTCTTCTTCTGCTTAACGGGCCTGTGCATCTCGTCCACATTGAGGCGATGGACGAGGACTCGGGGTTAATCCCTGGCATGTCGGAGGCGGTCCAGGCGAAGATGTCCGCATTGCTTTGGAGGAATCTGATCAGCTCGCGACGAGGCTCTCCTTCGAGTAGCGACCCGATCCTTATGGTTCGGTCGGGCCGAGCTTCGTCCAGCGGTACTTCTTCCAGCTCTTCCACCGGTTCTCCCGTTGTTCGGCGAAGTCCTCACGAGCGTCTAGCCCGTCAACCTCGGGAATTCTGGACTGAAGGCTCGTGACGAAACATTGCCGAGCCATGGCTTGACTTCCCCGAACCACTCCAACTCCTTGCTCGGTGGGGAACTTCATGACAGATGCGGGATAGAGACAACCGCCTTAAGGGACATCAACCCGGCCTGCCGAATATGGCGTTATATGGGGACCTGAGGTCGGTCACTAGGAAGTCGGTCTGTACAACGGTTACAAGGGGCCAGGTTCCTGCGCGGACCGTCAGGGTGACGATTCCTTCTGGGACGATGACGTCGCCGGTGAATCCCATCAGGGTGGAATCCACGGCTCGAAGGTTTTCCATGAGCAATTTCATCCTGGCAAACACACCGAGGTACAAAACGTTTACCGAGCTTCCACTATCGACCAGGATTCGGCTTACATCATAATTGTTCAAGTTAAGGGATACAACAAGTGCGTCATCATGGGGAAGCTGTATCCCAAGAAGATCATCATCAGAAAAGGAAAGTTCGCCCGTGCGCGCCTTCTTTGGCACCGGTGCATCACCATTGCCCCTGGAGCTCGATCCGCCGGCCTCTTCAATCATGTTGATACGGCCAACCACAGGCGGATTTGGTGGAGGAGGGAGTTGTGGGAGCTCGGGCTGGCGATCACCTCCTTGTTGCTGCGGCTCGGTGCTCTTCTGAACTGGTCCAACCGTCCCCGCCGAATCAATCTCTCGATCTCATTCTTCAGCTGCCAGCATTCTTCAGTGTCATGGCCATGCTCCCTATGGTAGCGGCAGTACTTGGCGGGATCTCTCCGGGTTGGGTTCCCTCGGAGAGGCACTGGTCGGGGAAGCTGGCGCTCTATCTCCATGAGGATTGCGCCCGGGGCACAGTCAGCGGAGTGTAGCGATCGAATCGCCTGGGGGGACTCCGGGAGCGATTCCTTGGCGGCAGCGGAGGGACTCTTGGCGGCGGGGCGGACTTGGCCGACGGACAGGGCGGTGTCTGTCGGGAGCTTTGGGCTCTTGCTTCTTCTTGCTTGCTCAGCGCGGGCCACTCTCCGCGACTCCTCGACCCGAGCGTACTTGTCCGCAAGGGCCATCATATCAGACAGACATGGGGGGTAGCTGACCTCCATTGCCAAATAGAAGTCGCTCTCCTTTGAAACTCCCCCCGCTAGGGCGGACATAGCCACCTCATGATTAAGGTGGTCCACCTCCAACATGGCCTTGTTGAAACGGCCAAGATAATTTCTCAAGGACTCCCCCTCTCTTTGCTTGACTTCGGAGAGGGAGTCGGATCTCCGTCGGTGGCGGCGGCTGCTGACGAACTGGCCAATAAAAAGGTGGCTCAGCTCGTCGAATGAATCAATGGAACCCGGTTTCAAGGCGTTGAACCAGGTTCGGGCGGATCCTCTGAGGGTGGATGGGAAGGCTCGGCAGAGGATCGCATCAGATGCTCCGTGGAACATCATTATTGACCGGAAGCTGCTGAGATGGTCGTCCGGATCAGTGGAGCCGTGATAGGGCTCGACGGTTGGCAGCTTAACGTGGGAGGGATCACTTCCTCCATGATTCCCTTAGAGAAAGGGATGCCCTGCTCTGCTTTGGGCTGGGGCAGATGGATCTGCTTGGCGGCGTCCAGCTCCTGACGCATTTCTTGGATCTGACGGCGGATCTCCTCCTCACCGGCGAGAGGAGGGGCTGGGCGCGAGAACCGCAAGGACGGCGTCGAATCATGGCGAGACGTCGCCGGAGAGAGGGAGCGGGCTCGCCGAGATCTGGGAGGATCTCTATCGTAACCGGTTCGAGGGACCGGTTTGTCCCCCTTGGGGCGATGCGGGGGATCCGCTGATTCATGCGGATCAGAGGAGGAGGTTGCCGGCGAAGAAGAAGTCGCCGCTTCTTTCTGGGGATGCGAAGCAGGAGGAGCCGTAAAGACGCTCCTGGACCAGGTGGGTAAGAGCCTGGACTTGCTGGACCAGCGTAGCAAACTGGTCCTGGGTCACCGGAATGGCAGGCGGCGACGGAGTCTCGACAGGTGGGGGTTGCGGCGCTGTGGCGCCAGTCGGATCAGGCCTCTGGGAGGCGACCTGATCTTGGGCATCAGAGGTTGCTCTCTTCCGGTTGGCCATCAGAGAGGTTCTTCTCCGGATTAAGATCCTTGTCTCCTTTCTTCAAGTTTTAATGGGACTTGAGGCCCTTCCTCTAGCGCCAATCTGTTGCCGCCGGGATCCGTCCTCCGACTCGGGCGCGGTCGATCTCCGGGAAGAGGGGGGTGCGGCGGACCTGCAAAACAGGAAGCCCACACGCGGAGGGACGCTGGGGGTGGTCCTCCGCGGAAGACCCTCCGACGCTCAAGTCAGTGGGGAAGGAATCGGCGATCAACCAGACAATGAGGAGGTGGATCTCTCCGGGAGACCTCTCCGGGGGGCCAATCGGAGGCTCCAAAAAGGGCAGAGCACCGACGAGCTGCCGGGAGAGAGGAGAGTGAGAGTGGAGGTGTGCGTCAGAGTCGCGTGCGTACCTGAGGGAATCTGCCAATCTGATATTTATAGACTGTCACCTGGGACTTGAGCATCTTCTGGAAGGTTCTGAGGTTGTTACGATACGGGGGTAGACAGAATCAGGCCGTTGTGGGGCCGTTAGAATCCACGCCTTGTCTGTTAAGGGATCGACGGCTGGGAGAGCTCCTTCGATGTCTTGGGATCTGGGTGAGTAGACCTGGGGCGGTTACAATAGGTCTTAGGCCACGTCTTGATATGATTCCTGCCTAAGGAGCTGCTCGGGTAAGCTTAAGCTCTCCCGCGTCAGGTTCCGCGGAGGTAGACGTCGGGGCGTGGATCGCTGGGTATAAGCGAGCTACGAAAGCCCGGAGGAGGCCGAGCCACGGAAGCCCGGAGGAGGCCGAGCTAGGGAAGCCCGGAAGAGGCCGAGCTACGGAAGCCCGGAGAGGCCGAGCTAGGGAAGCCCGGAGGAGGCCGAGCTACGGAAGCCCGGAGTAGGCCGAGCTAGGAAGCCCGGAAGAGGCCGAGCTACGGAAGCCCGGGGAGGCCGAGCTACGGAAGCCCGAAGGAGGCCGAGCTACGGAAGCCCGGGGGGGGCCGAGCTACGGAAGCCCGGAGGAGGCCGAGCCACGGAAGCCCGGAGGAAGCCGAGCTAGGGAAGCCCGGAGGAGGCCGAGCCACGGAAGCCCGGAGGAGGTCAGCCTTAGCCGCCTCGCACGGATATCAATGCAATGACGATTTTACCCCCCAACATAAACCATTTTTGAGTATCACATCTCTCCTCTCAGTGAATTCGAGCGCCATTCATCTATTTTTCTTTTATGTTATATTAAATTTAAATATTCATTGTATTATATTCGTAATGAATTTATGGTATACAAGAGTATTTTATTCTTTCATTCGTTTGTTTGCATTGATTATTACTATTCCTTTATTATTCATATCACATATTACAAGCGTGTTATTGTATTGGTTATTATTTGTTTTATTATTCATATTGCTAAGTAGAGGATATGATCATCATGATCAGCTCCCTGAGTCATAATAAAGGAAAAGATGCGAACTTCAAATATCATAAAAAAAATTAAAATCTATATTATATTTAGTACATAGTAAGATTAGAAAATATGTATTAGTTAAAATATGCAGTAAATTATCCTTCCTCAAAACATTTCAAATAAAAGATAAAGTATAACGTTGGCTTCTTAGCTGCATCATCACTCTAGTGTATAAATTTCATGCTTGCTAATAAACGGAGACAAGGCAGTAAAATTCAATGACATTAGTTTACAAAAGAGACAACGTTCCAGAACCATCCATGGGAATTATGCTGTCCTTCGCCCCATTGAACAAGTCAAAGTATTAATTGGATGCCTTTGTTAAAAAACAACGCTACTATTAAACGACAAAAAAAAAAAAAAAAACCTTGGAGCATTGCTAATTCCACCCTCTGGTTCTCCAAAAACTCCCCTTCTGAAAGAGAGGTTTATTAAAATTAGGGGGAAAACAAGGGGGAAGAATGCATCACGGACCGTCCATCAGGCGCTCCGGACGGAGATCCCCTGCATCATGTGCTTGAACTCGCCGAAATCAACCCGTCCGTCGCGGTCCTGATCGACGGTGCAAATCATCTCGCGGACCCCCGCGATGTTCCGCGCCTCCGGGAGGCCGAGCTTGGCCAGCACCACCTGGAGCTCCGCCGCCGAGATGAAGCCGTCGCCGTCCTCGTCGAACACCCGGAACGCCTCCTTCATGTCCTGCTCCTCCTCCTCCTCCTCCGCCACCGCCGCCGCAGCCCCCTCGTCGCCGGGGGCCGCGACGCCGAAGAGGACGTTGCCGAGGGAGCGGTGAAGGGCCTCGAAGTCGTCGAAGGCGAGGCCGGCGCGGCCGGGGGGGATGTAGGCGGCGACAGTGGACCCGAGCTCGTCGCGGTCGGCGCGAGGCCGAGGCGGTCGAGGGCGAGGGCGAGCTCGTTGACGGTGATCTCGCCGTCGCCGTTGTGGTCGAAGAGGTCGAAGACGCGGCGGAGGCGTACGGTGTTGAGGCTGGGGTTCCGGAGCCGGAAAGAGGGCGACGGCCGGTGGAGGGCCGGGCTCCGGCGGGGTTTCTCTCGTCCTCCCTCCATTCCAGTCGAGTGGGTCGCGAGATAGAAGGCGAAGGAGGCCGCTAACGGTCGAATTTGGGGTGAGGGTAGGAAGGGGATGGAGAGATTAATTTATAACCGAGAGGGGAGTCGGGGGTGGGTTTGTGCGTGCGGAGGAAGCGGACCCAACGGCACATAACGAGACTTCGTCGGTTATTATTATTATTATTTTTTCCCTCTTATTCTTTTACTTGACGCCAAACAACATTGACTTTTAAACCCTTAAGAAAACTCATCAGACTTTTGCGATTTACACACGGATTCTGTCGTGGTTGGAGGAGAAAATGAAATAAAAAGATATTTAAATCGGAGTGCGCTCTGCTTCTAGAGGAGTGACGTGGTGAGTTTTAGCCAGCATGCAAAGTGTTGGTTAGGGTCAAATCTCGTGACTTGAATTTGAATGCATTAATTTGAGCCTTTGAGCAATGGTATTTTGACTAAACTTGGTTCACATGTTATCAAAGTAGGAGGCTAAGTCACAACATTTAGGAAAAGCTGAAGGATGACTTAACCTAATACGTCCTTTTGAGACCAAGTTATTGATGGAATTATGTTATTAAGGTGGCGGCCGAGTTATTGACTTTGATCATCTTGTCATGTGAAATTGGATCCTGGAATTGACAATTAGTTATTCCACTTTGACATGTCCTAATCTAGAAGCCGTAATGTTATAATCATCTTATCCTTGCAACATAAACCATGGAAAAGCTTTTGTACACCGCATTCGATGTAGCAAGTCTTATGTGGACTATACGTTGATCCTTTTTATTGGTTCACATGCATACAATACCCATTAAAAAATGTTAAAACAGTTTTACGACATCCCGAGGAAAAAAGTTACGATACCCAGTTTTAAACTTACGACACCATAGTTATAAAATTAAGACACACATTCAGAAAGTAAAAAAATAATTACGACACCCTAGTTTTAAACTCACGACACCGTAGTTATAAAATTAAGACACCTATTTAGAAAGCAAAAAAAATTACGATATCTCAGTTGTAAATTTACGACATTGTGGTTATAAAATTATGACATCTACTCAGAAAACGTGTCTGTACATAAATTTTTTAAAAAATACTATCTAACGTGCATTAATACTCATTCAGCTTTTTTTTAAAAAAAATTTATGTACAGAAACATTTTTGAGTGGGTATCGTAATTTTATAACTACGGTATCGTAAATTTATAATTGGGATGCCATAATTTTTTTGACTTACTTTTTTTTTGGAATTTATATACAAATACATTTTCTAAATGGGTGTCGTAATTTTATAGCTACATCGTAAGTTTACAACTTGGATGTCGTATTATTTTTTGCTTTCTGAATGTGTGTCTTAATTTTATAACTACGGTATCATAAGTTTAAAATCAAGATGTCGTAATTTTTTCTCTCGAAATGCGTAAATCTATCTCAACATTTTTTTAATAGGTATCGTATGCATGTGGACCAATAAAAAGGAGTGGTGTAGCCTATGTAGAACTTGCTACATCGAATGTGATATATAAAGTCTTTTTCTGTAAACCATTTAGCTTTCTAGAGAAGCCCATAGATAAGTATGGACTTAGAAGAATAAAAAAAAAAAATAGAGAGGCAAATATCAAAATTACATAACCAAAATATAGTGTCGATCTAACACAACATCATAACCATGAAAGCTCGTCACTGGGCACTATCTCTTTGAATCAAAAGTATTCATTTAATTTTTCATCTGATTTGCCTTCTCGTTTACTCAATGATTCGAATATTCTATCAGCATCATAACTGGCCGTTTCGTCCACGACGTGAATCCTTCGGAGCACGCAACTTAGTATTTGGCGGCAAGAAACGCGGTTTGCCGGCACGAGACGGCGACGGCTGCCAACCGGTCGGTCTAGGTTGGCACACCGACCCGCCATCCCACGGCTTGAAAAATTGCTGGTAGTTTGATCGAGATAAATCGAATTTGGGCTCGGCTGGCGTCAACGTTTGTGGTTCGCCTTTCCCGCTTGGACCTCGCGGGTTGCGTCTACTGGCTATGAACAAAACAAAAATAAAATTTCCTTTGACCATTGTTTCTTTATATTTAATTTTATAATTAAAAAAATGAATGGTGTTCAATTATTTTAAATATAAATAAGATGCAATAATGTTCCACTTGCTTTGAAACATAATTTACCATTTCATTGGATGGTGGACGGCCGATTCAAGAAGCAACTCGGACAAATCCTTCGCCAATTGCGAGCGGTGATATAATATGATGAGAGATCGATTCCTTTCGCCAAACTTTTGTATTCGTTCAAAAATATGACTGTCTGTCCATAAGATGTCTAATTTTCTAGAAAGTTTTAGTCATGAATAATTTTAACGCTGTTGTTTATGACTGTTTTTGACTTTTTTTTTTTTTTGTTTCTCCTTCAAATATTGGTCAACATTCCCACTTATTTTTTCAATAATGGGACTATGACACAACTTGGTCAGCCTTGTAGTTATTCTCGAACATTTTGTTTGAATAATCCTCTACTAGGTGGCTCGTAACTCTTTAACATTCAATGCAAATTACAAATGAGTGATATAATCAAGGCCGTTAAGTATGGTTGCAAGGAACTAGTTTGACCAAAAGGACAAGATGTACTAAAAAATTAAATTAATTTAAATTAAAAAAAAACTTAATGTTTTAAGTTAAGGACATGTTTTAGATAACTATAATTCTTAATTGTTAATCAATAGTTATCCTACATAGTCACTAAAAATAATCATTTAAAGGCATTATACTCGTTAATCCATAAATCAAATCAAAATAAGTTGGCATTTATGGCGTAGCTTAGTCAAAACAAAATAAATTATTTAATCAAATAAATAGGAGTTGAAAGTGTAAATCATCATGTGCATTCTCAAATCATTTTTTTTAATGAAAAGCAGTGTTACAATATTGATTGCAAAACTTTAATTTTTATTGTTATTTAAAAATATTTTTATTCTTATTATTTATGAAAAAAATTATATATTTATTTCTTACAAAAAAAATTATGAAAAGCGGTGTTACAATATTGATTTCTAGTCTTTTATTCTAATACTCAACTCTTCTAAGCCTTTTCCCAATTACATGGGGTCGGCTACATGAATATGCTTCCTTCACTCTGCTCTATTCAGAATCAAGTCGATATTTAAACTATAAATAGTTATATCTTTTTAATTATTTTTATCTAAGTCTATCTCTACCTCTATTTTTTACCATGAATTATTAAAGATTACTCTTTCTAACTGGAGCATCTAAAGGTCTACATTGTATATGTCCAAATCATCATAATCGATTTTCTCTTATTTATCTTCAATTGGAGCTACTTTTATTTTTTTTCTTATATTTTATTTCTAATTCTATCTTTTAAAGTTTTACCATATATTCATCTTAACATAGGCATTTCTGTTACACTTAATTTATTCACATGTTGTTTCAATATTGCCCAACACACTGTTCCATATAGCATAGCTGGCCTAATAGCAATTTTATAGAGTATTTCTTTTAATTTTAATGGGATGTGCCAATCATACAATATTCTCAAAGCACTCCTCCACTTAATTCATCCTACTTTAACTCTATGATTCACATCTTCACCTATTTCACCTTCTTGCTGGATAATTGATCCCAAATACCTAAATTTTTCACTCCTTGATATCTCTTGGCTTGCATTCTTTACTGTTTCTTTATTTGAATTTCTACTTCCGCTAAAATTACATCTCATGTATTCAGTTTTAGTTCTACTAATCTTAAAACCTTTAGATTCTAAAAACTCTATCTAAATCTCGAGCTTAGTATTTACTCCAGATTTAGTTTCATCAATCAACACTATATCATCTGCAAATAACATACACCATGAGATATCATTTTGAACATGTTTGGTTAATTTATCTATAACTAATATAAAAAGATACAGACTTAAGGCAAATCTTTGATGTAAACCTAGAAACAGGAAACTCATTAGTTACTCTTATTATTGTTTTAACAATAGTTATTGCTCTATCATACATATCTTTTATCAATTCTATGTACCTTTTGGTAACTCTTTTTTCTCTAAAATCCACCATATTATTTTTCTAGGTACTCTATTATATGCTTTCTCTAAATCAATAAAGACTATATGAAGGTCTTTTTTTTCTTTTCTCTATATATTTTCATTAATCTTCGTAATAAATAAATAGCTTCCATGGTCGATCTTTCAGGTATAAATCCAAATTGATTATTTGACACTAAAGTTTCAGCTCTTAATTAATTTTCTATTATTCTCTTCCATAATTTTATTGTATGACTCATTAGCTTAATCCTTCTATAATTTGTACAGTTTTAAATATCTTCTTTATTTTTATATACGGATACTAATATGTTTTTTCTCAAATTATCTGGCATTCTTTTAGCTACTTGTTAAATAAATTGGTTAACTACATGACTCTAATTTCTTCTAAGCCTTTCCAAACCTCAATACGGATTGTATTTGGTCCTAATGCCTTTGCATTTTTTATTTTACTCAAAGCCTTTTTAACCTCCAGCATGCTAAATCTACGAAAAAAATTATGCTCATTTATTACTCCTACGTTATTACATCCTTCTACCTTAAAATTTATCAAATTATTTTTATTTAATAATTTTTAAAATAACTTTTTCATTATTCTTTTATCTCTTTTTTACTAAAATTCTTTCATCTTCATCCTTAATACATTTAATATAGTCAAGATTTTTTGTTTTCTTTTTTCTTAGTTTTGCTAATTTATATATAGTCTTTTCACCTTCTTTCGTATCTAGTCTATTATATAAATCATCATAGGCTTTAAGTTTAGTATTACTTACAACTTTTTTAGCTTCTTCTTTGCATCCCTGTACTTTTAAGACTTTCTTCATCCCTAGCCTCTTGGCAAATTTTATAGTTTGTCCTTTTAAGCTTAATGGCAACTTGAACTTTCTCGTTCCACCATAAAGTTTCCTTTCCTACCAGTTCTACTCTTTTTGATTTTCCTAGAACTTCTTTTGCTATGTTTTTTATGCATTTAGTTGCTTTTTCTCATATTAAGCTGAGATCACTGTCTATATTCATAGTCATTATCTTACTAACTTTTCTTTAAATAATTTTAGTATTTTTCCTTTCAAATTCCACCATTTAATTTTTGAATTAGTAGTTTTACGTTTTACTCTAGATTTCATTTTTATCCATATGTCTGCTATTATTATCCTATATTGTGAAGTTAAACTTTTATCTGGAATAACTTTATAGTTTTTGCATGTTATTTTATCTATCTTCCTAGTTAAGAAAAAATCTATTTAACTTTTATTAGATCCACTTTTAAATGTTATTAAATGTTTATCTCTCTTTGAAATAAGTGTTTGCTATTGTTAGATCATATGCCACTACAAAATCTAATAAGCTCACGCCGGCTTCATTCCTATCTCCAAATCCATATCCTTCATGTACCATTTCATATCCATCCCTCTATTACCTATATGTCCATTAAATCTTCTCTCAAATATATCTTTCCTTCTTTTGGTATTTCTTGCCTTACTTCGTCTATGTCTTCCCAAAATTAGGTTTTAGTTTGTTGGTCTAATCCTACTTGTGGTGCATATGCACTAATTATATTAATTATATTATTCTTAATTATAAGTTTTAGTGATATAATCCGATCTTCTTTCCTAATTACCTTAACAACAATTATTCCTACTCCATTTTTATATTTTTCGGTGTAATATAATTTATATCCTATATTCTCTATTTCTCTAGATCTTTCACTTACCCATTTAGTTTCTTGTAAGCATATTATATTTACTTTTCTCCTAATCATAGTATCTACTATCTCCAAAGTTTTATCTGTTAGTATTCCTATATTTTAATATTGCTACTCTAAACTGACTATCATTGACTAACTTCTTTACCTGCACTCGTCCCTAGTGTAGAAACCTTTGCTCACTTATCACCGCACTCGGATGCAGTGCTCCTTGCCTATTTTTTGAAACATTCAGAAACAGATGCATTGCGTATCTTAACGGGGACGTCTTAGCTCTTCACATAGTTTGATTTATCACATTCATGTTTTAAAGGTTCCGACGAAATTTTACGACGGCAACTACTCAACGCAACCCTCCTTTATTCGAACTTGATAA
Organism: Calamus simplicifolius; assembly: GCA_900491605.1. Classification (NCBI taxonomy): domain Eukaryota; kingdom Viridiplantae; phylum Streptophyta; class Magnoliopsida; order Arecales; family Arecaceae; genus Calamus; species Calamus simplicifolius. Next base: position 635,001 of record UESW01003899.1, read on the forward strand.
AGTTTAGTCTTTTATTCTAATAATATAAATAAATATTTAATAAAAATTATAATTATAATTTTATAGATATAAATTATATGTTGATTTATACGGACGAATGGTATGGGACAGGAAAAACATGCACTTAATTTCATTTTCATCACATAAAAGGTCGAGTTTAGAAATTAGATCAATTAATAACTTGGCTTTCGTACCTGGCACGCTCGTTCGACCCGAATACGCAAGCAGTGAACCGGCGGAGTCGAAGCAACGCACCGGCGAATCTCTGGCAGCGGCCGAGCCGCCTCTCTCCTCTCAACTTCTCTGATAGGTACGCTTCGCCGATCGAATCTGATCCCTTTTCGTTTCTACTGCCTCCTTTCGTCTGTCATGGAATCAATCTAGAGGCAGAGCTAGGGTTTCGGTTTCTTCTACGATACGATCATTGGATCTTAGATTCCCACAATTGGACGATTCGCATCGATGCTCTCCTAGTCTCCTCCTCCTTTTGATTCGAAATAGCGGAAGCGATTTGTTTGGCACCGTAATATGGAGGACTTTTTGGCTGTGGGTTCGTGGTTTACAACTACAGTCGAAGAAAGTTGTTATTTGTGGGAAGGGGCTGATTAAGTTTGACATAGAAGCTGATTGGATTTCCTTTCTGGTACAATACAGATACAAATTAGGATAGAACTAAATTGAAAACATTCTGCGAGCAACCGGACAAATGATGAAGATGGGTCTTGATCTGGTCTTGAATTTGTGTTAATAGCAAGTTCTAAATGAGAGGCCTATGAGTTTGTTTTCTAGTTCTCTAATTCAAAGGGCAGAATATGCTGCCACTGAACCTATATTTTTGAATTTTTTTTTTGGGTGGGCATTTAGATACATTTATTTGGGAGGTTATATTATAATAAATGAAATACCACTCAATCCTCCATAACTTGATTTTACACATTGGTTTACTCAACGAGGTATTGATGCATATAAAATCGAGTTTAATCAAAATCTTATTAGAAAAATGTCAAAAACTGGAAGTAAAGTGAAAGCGCATCATAAGCAATGTTCAACCAGCAATTACAGTCTTGGGCAAGTTGGTCCACAAGATCAATCCAAAAGTCCATGGATGTAGCTTAGAAGGTGATGATATTTGATTTATTAGATTGTTCTTTACAAAAGTAAAACTCAAGGTTTGTTGGTTTGAGATTGTAACGAAACATGGACTAGCATTGCTAGAGATGGTTCTAGTGTCTAACCAACAGTATTTAGAGTATATAGAATTTGAAATGCTTGCCCCAATTCTTCTCTTCAAATTTGAAATGGAACATTTAAGGTCCTTCTTCTAAGGTTATGCTTTGCCAGTTTGGAATTGGGGATGGCATTTTTTGCTCAAGATGTCTAATTCGATGCCCTATATACATAGTTTTTGCATTATCAAACTGTGCAATCCATGGAAGTTTTTGCATCATTGACCTGTGCAATCCATTGGTCTGGCATCTCTGAGCGCATCTTTGCTAAGGATGACCCAGTGTTCTGATTCTAGAAGGTTTCACATTTTGCATTAAGATGTGGATGTTTGACTTTTGGAGATCAAAGGATGGTGTGATGTTGCATACCGAAGAGGAATTTGATAGAACCTGATATGAAACAGAATCAAGTGAAGCACTCCATGGTAGTTGAATTGTTTAGCATGGAGGACATTCAAGACATTGTAAATAAAACTAATAAAATGAGTTAAATATGAAACATGTGCAGACTTATGCTGCTGACAGTGGATATAATTGGCTATTTCTTAACCAAATTCATTGAAATTTAAGCATTTGAGGGCTTTGACACGATGGGATTTTTCAATTGCTAGAGATTTCAGAACTTTGCTTTGAGGATTGAGCTTTCTTTCCTTTTCTTTTCTAGGAATGGGAAGATTGCAGACACTGTTATTTTTCTAGATCTTTTTCTCCCTTCCTAACCAAAGTGTGGACTGGCCTTCTGTGATGTTGGTTTTAGCCCACTAGAATAATCAGAAGACATCATCATACTTCTGATTGAAAATCAGAGCAGTAGGAATAAAGCAGATCTTTTGTCCATAGTTTATGTGTCCCCACAATGGCTAAAGAACATGGAAAAAGGGCTAAGGAATGCCTGGTTTCTGGTGCCTGGCTGTTCTTATGATGAGTTCAAGGGGGTTGGGGGTTTTTGTATTTCTGATTCTGTTGTATTTTTTTTTTTTTTTGTGGTTTGTGCTTTGTGCTTCTGCTGCTATGGTTACTGCCTTTGTGCCTTCTTGTGACTTTTGGCACCCTTAGGTTTCTTCACGCAATTTGGCTTCAATTTTCCTTCCCCCCCTTTTAAGGGTGTCGGGTTCTCCGCATTTTATCTTGAACAATATTAGGGGTTCCTGATTAGATTAGAGATATATTCTCTCCTTTCAGATTATGGGTAGGTTAGATTTTAGACATTTTTGGACATGTTCTTTATCCTCCCCAACAATGTTGAGGGTGTTACTAAAATTTTAAGAAAGAAAAATTATATTAGTATATCTGGAAGCTCCTCTGCATGTCACTGTGCTATGTTTGTAATTTCTTTATTATTATTATTTTTTTTCAAACGAAGCTGTGTGAGCCAGCTTGTGAGCTGATTTATTCAACTTTCTGTTGTTTGCTGTGTTTTTGCTTCCAAAGTTGTTTGCAATTGAAAGAAATTCAAGCTCAGACAGATATTTGACAGGTTGGTTGAATTAATTTGATTTGCACCTTTTATTTAATTGAAGCAACCTATATCTTACTGAAATAGTAGAAAACATTGTGCAGGAATGGGATTGTGGACATTGCTTGAGGGTTTTCTACTTCTTGCAAATGCCTTGGCCATATTGAATGATGATCGATTTCTTGCTCCCAGGGGATGGAGTTTCTCTGAAGTTTCAGGAAATGGTCGGTCAAAGTCACTGAAGGGGCAGCTCATAGGGCTTATCTATGCTACCCAATACCTCAGAGTGCCTCTGATAGTTCTCAATGCTACCATCGTGGTAGTGAAGTTGGTTCAGGCTGACTTTTAAGTTGTATGCTGCCATTTTTTTTTTTTTTCAATTTCTAATTCTTAATGTTGGACTTATGCATGGGGTGAGCATCACATTTTCTTATTGTTCGATCTCTCCTTTTATTTTCTTCTAATTAAATGAACATGTGATGCTTCTCTGAAAGTGAAGGACCATTATCCTGCTCGGTTGATAAGTGAATGCAAATTTGTCATTCTTAGAAAACCCAAGCTAGTTCAGATTCAACCTATTTCAAGGTCTTAAAACTTTTCACGAGAAGTTCTTTGCAGCTCGCAAAAGAGACTAGAGAAGGGAAATCTTGGAGGTTGCAGATGAGAGTAAAGAAGGGAAGAAACCAAGGATGTTTTTTTTTTCTTCGACTCAAGTACTAGAAGTAAGTCATCATTATTGTGCTCATCTTGAGAATGAACTCCATGATGCTTCTATCATGCGTGGAGGCCGGGTTGCTGCTCCATGGGCACTTTAATGAAGGACAGAGCATCATGATGCTCAGGCTTAAACCACGTTATAGGGCATAGGAAAAAGTTTTTGCGCATGTGGTACATGATGTGTACATCGTGCCTGATGATTGATCATGCGTGCACACGTGATCATACATGCGCTAAAGGCATTTTTATTCTTTTCGCATTAGCCACGCATGCGGTAAGGCCACGCATGCGATCAATTACCGCACATGATGTATGCGTTGCTGCACCGTGTATACATCGCGTGCAATATAGAAAGAGTTTTCCTAGCACAGAATCGTAAAGCCAATGGGCTTAAGAATCTCTTTATCCTTTTTTTTTTTTTTTTTTTTGTAAACAAAGCTACACTGTTGAATACTTGCGTAGCCTCTGTATGCCCTGCAAATAAACAGTTGGTTATAAGGACTCTGATCCGTTTGGGCTCCTACTTATATATGATAGTCCTAGCCATAGGGTTTTCATGGTCTGTTGGAAATCTTTGGTTTCTACCAACTTTGTTCCGGGAGTCCTAGTATTATTCCTACCGTAAGGGCTAAAAAAATCAAGCTTGTCTGAGATCCCTTCCTACCATCAAACTTCAAGCTTGTCTGAGATCCCTTCCTACCATCAAACTTCTGGTTCAGATGCGGGGTGTGTTGGAAGGAAGAAATACATTTTCTGGTACGAACACAGATGCCACCACGTATTTCAGCACGAAAGCAAACCTTTCAGTAGGACGTGACGAAGGCCAGTGAGTTCGTGTAAAAGCTTTAGATAGTGTTTGAAATAGGGGATAAAAGGGGATATCCAGGGGATATCCCCTCTTATTCCAAAAGCCATAACTACAAGGGATAGCTGGGAATAAAGTTAACCAAAGGGATAATCCATGGTTTACCATGGGATATCCCCTCAATTTATTTCCTAGAGAATGTAGGAATAGCTGGTTATCCCTCTAAATAAGAATAAAAAAAGGTTATCCTATGGATTTACCTTTTTGTATTTGATATGATAAATGGGATAGTCAAGGAATATCCTTAGGAATAGCTAGGGGACAAACTCTATCCTATACACTTATCCATGGATAATATTTTTTCTATCAAACACTATCTTAGGAAAAGTGTTGCTACACTGTCTTTTGATATAGCAAGTATAATCGTCCGCACATGTTAGCTTGCGTGTAGTGATCCAATGAATTTTATCGTGCGGTAGTATATTAATACATATTTGCTGCACTGAAGAGCGCGAGTCTTTTCTAAAGCTCTGATGCAGTTCGAAAGTCTTTGGAAAGCGGCTCTATTTGATATCAAGTAATCTCTGCTGCATCCATCTTCAGTTGCAGAATACCACCGCTTTCTCCTCGTTCGAAGTTAGTTCAGTCAAAACTAAAGTATAAAATTGATATAAATATAATATAATAAATTAATTATATCAAAAATTTAAATATAAATACTATACAGTTATTACATAAGTTAATAATCTATCTAATAAACAAATCATATGAATCTATATCGTATGATTCACTCAAAATAATTAGGCAAAGCTTGTTTAATTTGAATAAAGAAGATTTGATCCACGTGCATTTAATAGGTCATCAAATAAATAAATTTAAAAAAAGTTATTTATGAATTCTTGTGTCAATTCATAACATTGTTATTTCATGCTATAACCATAATCATATCACTATGTTTACAATTAATTAATTCAAATCTATTTATTATGTATTGAATTCATGTCTTGTTCAATTCTAACACCCTTAGAAAGGCAATGTTTGCATGGTAAAGTGACATGTAAGGGAAACTTTTCAATGGAAGATTGGAGCTTCTATTTTGTGGTCTATGGTGGCCTTCATTCACTGCCATCAAAAGATTGGGAGACGGGAGAATGAAATGGAATGTTGTACATCGATCACCAGCGTGGAGATTCAGTGATGGCTCATGAACGGATCCGGTGGCTGAAATCGTGCCGATATTTTCACTGTTGTGAATGTTGTACGTGTAGGTTGATCATCAGAGCCAAGAAGAAGAAGAAGAAAGAGCATGCTGGCAACTTAGCATTGGGAAGTTTTTTTTTTGTTCAATCAACTTCTTATAATTTAATTTGCCATGGTAGGCTAAATATATAAAGGTATCTGGAACTCATATAAAATAGCAATGATTAGTTTCAATATTAATGTGTTAGATCACATCAATTTTATTTTGATTTCAAGTTTACTCTCTTCAAACGACCATCTTTCTTGGTTACACAGATGGATATATATATAATACTACTTTATGTTGGGGGTAGAATCGTCATTGTATTGATAATCATGCAAGGGGCTGAGACTGGCCCCATCCCTTCGCCCGCTACGATATATCTCTGAGGAATAAGCTAAACTAATATGGTCCGTCGGGTCATGCGACCCCTGAGCCTCCCATAGCTCGGCTTTCTTCGGGCTTCCATAGCTCGTTTTCCCCGAGCCTCCCATGGTTCGGCTTTTTCCGAGTTTCCATAGCTCGGCTTTCTCCGGGCTTCCATAGCTCGGCTTCCCCGAGCTTCTTGCAGCTCGGCTTCCCCGAGCTTCCTACAGCTCGTCTTCCCCGAGCTTCCCATAGCTCGGCTTCCTTCGGGCTTCCATAGCTCGACCTTCCTGAGCGATCCATGATTCGATATTCACCTCCGTGGAACCTAACGCGGGAGAGCCTATGCCCATCGTAACAGGATCCCAGGCAAAGGATCACATTGAGGAGTGGTCTAGGACCTAATACAGCTACCTGGGACCTACGCATCTACCAAATCTCAGGCTATCAAGGAGCTCTCCTAGCCGTCGATTCCTTAACGAACAAGATACGGATCCCACCGGCCCCACGAGGCCTGATTCGATTCATCTCCGTATCCTAACAACTTTCGAACCTTCCAGAAGACGCTCAAGATCTAGGTGACTGCCTATAAATAGGACACCCCCCGATTCTCTCAGGTATGTGCTCACTGCCCCTGACACACTCTCACTCTCTCACTCTTCCCCACTATTCGTCGGCGCTCCTCTAGAGCTCTCGATCGGCCACCCCTGGAGAGACTCCCCGGAGAGATCCCTCTTTCCATTTTCTGTTGATCACCGATCCCCCACTGACTTGAGTGTCAGAGGGTCTTCCGTGAAGGGCCACCTCCAACGCCTCTTGCGCGAGGACTTCTATGCAGGTCCGCTCAGGAGGAAGCCCAGACCAGAAGACCGACCGTGCCCAAGTCGAAGGATGGATCCCGACGGCAACACTTTATATAATCAATATTTATTTTTAAAAATGAAGAAATTCAAAATCTATCTACTTCAAGAGATGTCTTTCAAACTTAAAATCAACCACAACTAGATGGAAATAAAAACAGAGAGAGAAAAAGATGTTTTATAGCTGAATTCTATAATTTAATTTCAAAAAAAAATATTATTAATTTTGAAAAATCTAAAGGCCAATTTGGAAATTGTTAGGATATCTTTGTACTACAAAGAAAGATTCCTTCTTTCTTAACAATAAAAATCATTCAATTTGTTTAAAAAAATCCAATAGACTTTCAAATTCTTTCTAGGCATACTTTTTAATGGATAAAATAATTAATTTGATTTTAAAAAATCTTTTGAAAACCACTGATTTCCAATAAAAATTGCAAATTAATTCATGAATGTAATCTACGAATATGAAACGTGGACTACTGATTGGAATAATTTATTCTATAAAAAAGGGGAAGAATATTTTAGCATAAAAACAATATATTATAGCCAGAAGAAATGATTCGATGTAATGGATTCTTATTTTATTTTTTTTGATATAATAAAGACAAAATTTAAAAAAAAAACAGAAAATAAAAATAATATTACCAAACCTGTTTTCAACCTAGTTTCTATAATTTTATTTTTAAAAATAAAAAAGAAATAAAAGCAATGTTAAATAAGCTGTAACCTTTGAAGTGGGTCTGAAATTTAATGATATATTCATCTGGGCCTACCAGCTTATGGTTCACTCAATCCAACATGGATTATAAGAAGGTTTGGTTAATATTTAATAGATTAGATAAAGTTTGAGTTATAAAATTTTAGCCTAATTTAAAATTAGAGAGGTTGAGCAGAAGAACTGTATCCATCTCCTCCACCTTGAGCATTTTCTTTTCAATTAATGATTTGGTCACTAAATTACCATATAAGGTGGGGAAAGATGAAAATAATGATAAAGAGCTTATGTTTCTCTCTTTAATTTTAACATCCACACTTATCATCTGGGTAATCAATTTATTATACATATTAAGGTAGTCTTTGATATCTTTATTTTCCTTTGTATTCATTTGTTATAACTTGTTTCTTAATTACAACTATAATATAAGTGATTTAGACTTATAAATGTTCTCCAACTTCTTTTATAACTATTGAGGAGAAGACTCATACAATATGGCAAACTTCACCTTAGGTACAAGAGTGTATTATACTGTACTCACTACTTTCATCTTAAATGTTTCCTAATCACTATCATTCATGGTGGCTAGCTTTTATCTCTTTCTATATAATACTTTGGTTAACCCTTAAAATATCCTTACTATTGTCCTACTATAGACCAAAATTATTTTCCTCATCTCAAATTTTATGCTTATCATGCCTTATACTTTTAACACCATAAATCTTGACTTTGATACTACTAGTTAAAAATTCATGCCAAAGTCCTTAGGTAGTATTTGATTCATAAAAAACTATCTTTGGATACGTGTACAGGATAGCATTTATCCAGGGAATAGCTCAAGGGATAACCATCTTTTTAAAATAACAGCTTTACCATCAAGGGATATCTTTAGTTATTTCTGGGGTCTTAGGTAGTGTTTGAAATAGGGAATAAGAGGGGATATCCCCTGGATATCCCCTCTTATTCCCAAAAGCCATAACTATAAGGGATAGCTGGGAATAAAGTTAACCAAAAGGATAATCCATGGTTAACCATGGGATATCCCCTCAATTTATTCCCTAGAAATTGCAGAAATAGCTGGTTATCCCTCCAAATTAAGAGTAAAAAAAAGTTATCGTATGGATTTACCTTTTTGCATTTGATATGATCAATGGAATAACCAAGGGATATCACTAGGGATAGCCAAGGGACAAACTCTATCCCGTACACTTATCCATGGATAATATTTTTTCTATCAAACACTACCTTAGGGAATAAGTTCAGGGGATAACCCATGGGTTATCCCCTTTAGTTAAACTTTTCGGAACTATCCCGTAGTTATAGCTTTTGAGAATAAAGAGGGATATCTGAAGGATATTCTCCCTTATCCCCCATATTAAACAAAGCCTTAATATTGTTCTAACACAAATTGAAATATATATATTTTTTTTATCTCAAACTTTTTGCTTACGATGCCTTTTACTTTTAACACCATAAACCTTGACTTTAATACTATTCATTAAAAGATTCATGACACTCCCTCCCCTTACAAAAGGTAGAAATGACATTGATTAGAGCTTTAGGTGACTCTGATCAAGTTCCTTTCCTTGCTAGGCATCAGTTTTAATGGGATCAACTTTAAGTAGAATTTTAATTTTTTAGATGCAAGATTAAAATTAATTATTTTTTTATAGTTATAAATTTTTATATAACTATCATTTCTTTTAACATGTAGGACTCATGTAAAATGGAATGATAACTAGTTTTATCTTAGAAGGCAAAAGGTAAGTTATTTTTCTAACTTAATTAATAATTTATTATATTTTATGCATGACAAGTGCATGATAAAGTTATGATCATGTATATCCCTTAATTTTAAGATAGTATATTTAAAAATAAATGTTAGCTTTCGCTTCAATAATAATAATAATAATAATAATTATTATTATTATTATTATCAAGTTATGTTTACAATATATTATAATACCAATCATTGCATTGTAATTATTATCTTTTGAGGTATTGGAGGCAATCAAAATAATTAGCAAGTGCAAATATTTACAATTTTATAACAAAAACTAAAAAAATATCTTCCTATACTTTGCGCTGATGAGATTTATCCCACCGTATCATCATATTGATATTATTGACACTTAAAAAAATAACATAATTATCAATATCTTCAAAAGCTAATCGTCATTAGATGTTAACCAAATCACATGTGTGTACAAACATTAAAAATTCCAATCGAATAGGTAGATGAATATTTTTAAAGTAAATTTTTTTTTTCTTTATTTCTTTATCAAATACAAAGAAATCTTTATAAACATTAGAAAAATGAGGTAAAAATAATGAAAACTTGTATTAGCAAATACTTGTAGTAAGTATATGATAAAAGAAAACCGGAAACAATGCTTGCAATGAATATCATAAAAATGCAATGACTAATTTGCTAATTAAATTGAGGTACGAAGTATTTGATGCTTTGTTTATTAAAAAATAAATCTACAATCTTACCATGTTGGGATGCTTAAACATTTTATATGCATTTATTATTTATAGTGCAGAATGATGCAGCTTGCAATCTATTTTTATTTTGACATTATATATTTAAAAATAGTTTAATTATATTTTAATGTAGTTAATTCTACATCTGTTCAACTCTTTGATTCACATAGTCAACGAATACCAAAATAAGAAAAGTATGGATATAAAGATGAAAAAAAAAAGATCGATCTTAAATTTGACTATAGTTATTTGATTCAAATATCTGTAAGATAGATTGTTTTAGAGAAATTCACGGATCCTTGTCATCTTGTTTTCATCACGATTATAATTAAGACATCATAGTGTTAATTTTATATAAATTTAATTTATTATAAAGATATAACATTTAAAGTTAAAATATATTTAAAAATAAAATTAAATATTAAAGTTTCATATATAATGTTTTTAAAAAAAAATACTGAGACATCTCTATTTTATGAGATCTAGAACTTTGACAAGTCTATCTTATACATTTATATATTCCACGTATTTAAAATATCAACTTAAATAGGATAACATTAAATATTTAGACTTTATATATTATTAAATGGCTAAAGTCATTGATGTTGTTATTTTTTTTCATAAGGTCGGAGAGAGTGGAAGGTTCTAATAAAAAAATTATTTTATCCCAGCCAACCAAATAACCATTTTTATCCGCCTCAATACACCAATCCAAAATATTCTTTTCTCCTCGTTGAGAAGAATTAGTCATCCCACTTTCCTTGTTTCTTTAATTATACTCTTACTTATCCATTTTATCATTATACATGGTTATCTTCTCAATGCAGTAATTATTAAAAAAAATATTAAAAATTAAAAAAAAATTGATAAAGTAGATCGGATGTTATATAGTTGATCAACAGGATTAAACCTTGGTTATCAGTTTGCGCAATCATTTATATGGACTTGAATTAATTATGGACATGGAGGAGTTTGTTGTAAGCTACAAGCTGGTTGCAATGGTGCGTTCAGAATACTTCTTCTAGGAGGTCAGGAAATAGAAAGTAGTTTTGATATTCTGTCATCAGAGCCTACGTGATGGGGCCTTTGTGGCGAAAACTTGGAGCTCAAGTGCTTTGGTTTGGTCCTAAAGTAGAGCGCAGCGGCCTTCTTCCATTGCCACTGAACACTGTGGAGTCCAAGCTTGGGGAGATAGGGGAAACGAATGGCGAGTTAGCAGGCACAATGATCACTGCTATATGGTTCATGAGTGGTTCCGGTTGGTCCAATATGAGTTCTATCCGGTTAGATAATACCATCGAAGAAAATTTTGTACCATTTGATTACATGGAATGCTTCTAGCTGGTTGGCATCCCTCTTCACAGCCTTGGTGAAGAGCAACCATCAAAATGGTACATAAAGTTTACTCGGAAAAATAGTAGTCTACTTGGAAAAATAGATCACGAGAGTAATTAACAGCTGTTTTCTAATGGGATGCAGCTATGAACCGTTGAAAAAGAAGAGATTCAACTGATCATCTGCTATTGAAAGAGTATTACACTTGAGCACCTCAGCATAGAGAAATTAAACCTTCTTAATTAGGAGATTGGCTCCAAACTTGGGCTCCAGTAGCACCTTATGAACCGCACAATGGCGATATCTGAGTGATATCATGAACTCAAACCTTGTCAATATGAGAGACAGCACAATCTTCATCTCTACCATGGCAAAATTCTGACCCAAACACAAACGAGGCCCAAACCCAAATGGCATGTAAAGATGTGGGTGCTTGCATGCACCAGAAATGCCATCCACAAACCTCTCCGGGTTAAACTCTCTGGGATCTGGACCCCAGATATCAGGGTCTTGTTGCAAGGGAATCGTTGGAATATAAATGGTGACCCCTTTGGGGAACAAGAATGGCCCAAGTTTCATCTCTTGAAGCACCTCCCTTAGCATGTAAGGCGCTGAGTACAGCCGCATTGTCTCTTGAATCACCATATTCAACTGAAGCAAAGAAGAAAATGAGTGTCTAAGATTAGAACTTGGTTTGAAGACCATATGCTTTCCTTTTTTTGGCAGCAAATGATCTTTTGCATGATTGAAGACTGAAGTAATACACATTATACAATCTTTGTGTTGCCTCACCTGTAATGGGTTTTATGAGAACCCATGCTGGCGACCAATTAGTCCCGCATTGATTACATTTTAAAAAGATTTTGATTATTTATATAGAACTAAAAATTCAAATAATACTTTTTTAGAACTTTTTTTAGTAAGATCTTGGGTTGTGCATTTATATTATATTATATCTATTATAAAAATATTATAATTTTATCTAAACATTATAATAAATAATATAAATAATGATAAATTATCATGATACTTGAAAAATATATTAGGAATGATTATTTTATAAGGTAAAGAGAGCTTAATTAATCGAGAATAATTTTGGTATTTTATGATAGATGATATAGGAGTCTCATGATATACCAAATATCATTTAGGATATTTAATCATGGGTATACGTTATACTAAATATAGTGATCTTCAATTGCCAAGGATTAGATCATTCTGATTTAAAGATCATCGATGATATAAGATCACTGTAGTGATCCTATTTGGATTATCAAATGTCTCCATGGTGTTTGTTTCTATTAGAAAATGCCTAATTCTCAAATGTATTGCCCGTACCGATATATGGTTTTGGCTTGTGGGAATTTTCGGTTTTCTTCACAATTTATGACATTTGATGGTAATGATGCAAACATTGCATGAAAACATGCAATTATAACAGAGTTTGGGACAGTCAGTGTGCTGAAAATATATCATGGTCATCAGTTTCTATATACATATATAGATTTTGGAGGAAACATCAGTTTTATAGTAGAGGTTAGCTTTTTTGCTAGACTTGAGGTATTATTATTGTAGTAATGGATTGTAGTCATGTTTGTTTGAAACTGATCATGGCTTACCAATTTCATTTTGCGCAGCATGTCCAAATCAGGCATGTTGCATCCACAAATCTCTGCCAGTTCATCTCGAACACGAGTCTGCCACTCTGGATTTGAAGCAAGAAGGATCAAGACCCATTTGATGGTAGTGGCTGTTGTCTCATGCCCTGCAAAGTATATGGCCTTACAATTATCGACGATGAACCGATCAGATTCACTTGTGCCTTTATAATCATTGCTCTCAAGGATGGTTTGCAGCAGGTCTGTTTCTGTTTCTCCCTGTGTTCTTCTTTCATCAGCCATCTTCAAAATCAATGAATGTATCTCCTTATCAAGCTTCCAAATATCTCGATTGCTTTTGTTGGGGAGATATCTGCATGTTCTCTTGTAAAATGCCATTTGAATTACAGGAAAATATTTACCTTTCTACAAATTTTTTAACAGCTCATAAGAAACTCGATCGAATTTTGGTTACATGAAAATCATGAAGGTTCTCATGTTGATTTAATTGATTATAATTCATAACACCATAAAGAGCCTGCCTATATTGTTGATGTATATTGTTCCTACTTGCTGCCACCTTGAGGTCCACTTTGTTCATGATGTATTTCATATATTTTATCTTGAGAAAGCAAATGTTTGATACATTATCTCCATTTATCTATGTTTCATACTGTAAAATAAATATTTTTGAACCGATCAATGTCTGGTAAATTAGTCTCACTTATTAACTCTGTTTGCCCCCTCTCTCCTCTCCTCTCTTCTTCACATATGACCGTATTTTATATCATCTGAATGCAATTCAGGTGAATCTCTACTCTTTACCTCAAAAAAACTAAGTGTAGCCACCCCTTTCCCATGTCAAGCTATTAGGCCTACTGATGAGATGTATATTAGACCTCCATAAATGAATGAAATCCTGATTACCATGCAGGTTACCATTATAAAATTTTTCACAATATATGAGAGTAAAAGATAAGATTCTAAAACCCATAAATAACAAAGTTATCTACTAGATGGTCTGTCATTACGGTTAGCAAATAAATCATTGTAGTGCACCATATGAGAGTTTAATATGAAGTGGCTCACCTGTAACCTGGCATTACATTCAGATAGTTTTGAACTGACAAGGCTTCAATAAGGGTCCCGATCTTTGAAAATACCTCTTTTCCTTTCGAGTAACTTCTCCCAAAACAAGCTCTAGCTATCACATCTGCTGATAGGTTCTTCAAATCTTCATCAACTCTTATGTCTGCAATTCCTCCTTCTAGTTTTGCTCTATCATCCCATGATTTCAGCAGTGACAAGGTTTCCTCCACCATCAAATGAACCATCCTCTAGATGAAGTTTAAAAATAGAAGCTAGAGTTCAGTTACAAAGTTGATGCTGTTTAAAATGATTAAAAGTGTCAACTGTTCCACAATTTGGCGCTTTTAAGTGTTTTTATCTACCTTAACCTTGTCCATGAAGAACTCTGGAGCTAGAATCTTCCTCTGGTTAACCCATGCGAGACCATTTGCAGAGACAACACTATTCCCTAACAGAGCTCCTCTATTCTTTCTAAGATAACTAGGCTTTCCAAGGCTTAGTGATGTGCACAACATTATTTCCTTTATGATAGCAGGTTCAGCCACATATACTGTGACTTTATTACCAGTTGAGAATGCAAAAACTGATCCTACAAGAACATAGCCATAAGATCAAACAATTTCTTTATTTTAATTTGCTGGCACAGATGAGATCAAACACTTAAATCATTCACTCAAATAGACAATGTTTGTCCATTCATCTTGCATGTATTAGAATGGCAAAACATTAACTAAACATGTATTCTTTCAATAAATGAAACTAAAACATGTTCTCTTCCATTTGAACTTCCATTGAGGAAGCTCTCTTTCCCTTAAATAGATTTTAGATAAGTATTTATATTTCAATTTTTCCAGTCCTGGCTGGACAAGAAATCGTTGAGGAATAATTCTGTAGGCTCCTAACCATTGGGCATGATAACATGGGGGGTTAAAAAAGAAATCAAACAAACAGAAATGCATACCATACTCATTTCTCCATAAATTAAAATATGGAAAGAGTGTGAACTCATGAGAGAACTGCTTTTCTTCCATTCCAACCTCCTTGATCACACTCATTCTCTTCATATCCTTGGCATTCCCGTAGAAAAAGTGGGTGCAGGCCCTCCAATGCCCTGTTTCATTAGCTTCCTCCTAATCTTCTCTGGGCCTAACCACAAAGTATAGTAAACATAGAAGCATAGGCTACAGAAGACCACAAGAGACCAGGCAAGCAACTCCTGAAACTCCATTGTTCTCCTTCTAAAACGAGGGTCAGGTTTTTAAGAGCTTCAAGATAGGATCATGTTGCAGTAGCACAAATATCTTTGGAAGTAGAGCATATTCTTCTCGGAAACTTGCAATAATTCCCAGTGCTAAACGACAAAGTATAGGGGCTTATCTCATGTGGACCAGTATTGGACAACTTTTCCTTCTGAATTCTTTAGGCCAGCTTGATATAAACAAAGTCTCAAGTGCATACATATAGAAATATAATAACATTATTGAATCATAGACATGGGCAGGTGCATCTTTCAAAAGATAGGAGAATTTTCATCTGGCCCACCGTGTTTATATGCATCACTAAAAATTTTTTAATTATAAGAGAAACTGTTTTCAGTGATCATCTCCATCACTTTTCTTTTTCCTCTCGTCATATGATTTTGTTGCACGACATTGACAACTCAACCTACCAGAAAGGGATATGGATTCTGTGGATACAACATAAATGGTTGATCAGGATGTCAACCCCAACAGACAACAACGTTGCAGTGTACTCAAAACAAAGCAGGACCTCTGAATGATGCCTCATGCTGTGACTTGATGCTCTTGAATGCTGGAAATCGAACCAGAATATGAAGCACAACTATCATGGCCATTTTGAGATGCTAAGCATGAATAGTAATGAACAAAGTTTAATGTACACTGTGTCTGATGAGCCAAAATTTTCTGCTCCACATTGCCCTTGAGTTATTATACCTTCTTCATGAGGAGACTTACTCCAAATTCAGGTTCTACTATCAATCCTAATGTGGGGGAATGCTGATAACTTGATGACAAGGTGAAACTAAACTTTGAAAGAACAAGAGAGAGTACTATCTTCAACTCAACCATGGCGAAGTTTTGTCCCAGACATGTCCGGGTCCCAGCACCGAATGGTACGTACATGTGTGAATGCTGGCAGGCACCATGAACTCCACGTGCGAACCTCTCAGGATTGAAGTCATGCACATCTGGGCCCCAGGTGTTGGGATCGTGGTGCAACATCGATACTGGAACATAGACGTTGACACCTTTGGGGATGTGAATGCCTCCCAACTTCATCTCCTGAAGGGTCTCCCTTGTCACATATGCTCCAGGAGGATAAAGCCGCAATGTCTCTTGAATCACCATGGTTAACTGCAAGTTAAATTAGATAAATTATGGCCCAGAAAAAGGGAAGCAAGTAAGATTTTTGTGACTGTGAGAGTCTCTCTCTAGTCAAGAATGGTTCAGATGACTAGTGGCTCAAAGCATCCTACTAGTGTGTCCCTGATGGCAGTGAAATGCCGCATTAATTGACAGGCGAGAATACACTTTTGATCCTCAAACTTTCAGTTGTTAAAGTTTGATCTCGAATGTTGCATTTCAGATGTTTTGTAACATAAGGTTAGCTAAAATTGATAAAATAATGGATGTGCTGATAGGAGAAAGTCCTCATACATTTGCATTATTAGGTGGCACATCAGCTATTTCATTAAGTTTAATTAATGTTATGCAACAGAACGTTAAGAATCCAACATTATTAAAACATAAGTTGTAACAACTGAAAGTTTGAGGATTAAAAGCATATTTTAACCTAATTGACATCATACTAATCCTCAAGAGTACATACTATTGTTTCTCACCAAAAAATAAAGAGTATTTATAATCAAGTTAAGTCATATGTATGATATATGTCAAATTATGCAGAGAAACAAGTGGTCCTGCGCATGGCCTGAAATCTGAATGGGTCAACAGAACTCTATTGAAAATTATTAATATCCAGGCCTAAACCTGAACCATAGGGGAACTCTAAAGCCAAGTCTATATCAAGCCATGCTTGCATTAATAATGCTTAAGCTTATGTCAGTTGATCATTGGTAGGACATGATATTGATATGCAATGTACTGGTATCTGGTACATTATGGTCTGGTTCTGATAAACTCCTTTTTCTTTTTTTGGTTTTCTTTTGTGATGTTCAAGTGAACAAAGAGGAGTTGACCCAGCTTCCTTTTACCGTGCACCTTTTTTATTTTACAGGTAGAGCAGGCATCTTAAAAAAGTTGACAGCACCACTTTTTTGTTTTTGTTTTTGTTTTTCAGATAACCCAATTAACCTGGATTAAATCTACTCACTGTAATAAAAGATAGAATAACTTTATTCCCAGTTAAAAGCAAGTTAACTCATCTGTTCCAACCGAGCACTGGCTTGTCTCAGCAGTAAAAGCAGCAGAGTAAAAGTTGAGAAGAAAGAGCACTGGATGTAGCACCACTCACCGTCTTCATCTTCTGTAGCGACTGGGCGTCAGGCGGGCGACCTTCACAGACCTCCACCACCTCGGTTCTCGCCCTGGCCTGCCACTCCGGGTGCAGGGCGAGCAGCAGGAGGCACCAAGTGGCAGTGACTGCAGTTGTCTCGTGCCCAGCGAAGTATATGCTCTTGCAGTTGTCCACCACGAAGCTATCGCTGGTGTTGGGACCTATGTGACCATTGCTTGCACTGCGAAGGATGGACTGCAGTAGATTCTCATCTCCTCCTCTTCCCTCCTCCACAACATTCAGTATCAGCGAGCGGATTTCTCTGTTCAGCCTCCAAATTTCTCGGTTTGTCCTCGTGGGAATGCGTCTAAGATGGCAGCAATTTAATGCTTGTGATTACTTTGCTTTCAACTTTGAAGTCATAAATAAAGAAAGAAAAGGACCAGCAATAAACCCAAGTCATAAAATGTGTTCGATGGAGTTTATCTAAGCTTCCTAATGGAGCAACACTCAGAAAAAAAATAAAAGCAAAGAATTTTGATATGATAAACAAAAAGAAAGTTATCTACAAGAGCATGAATCCTTTGCGATACTTACTTTGTACCGGTGCTTGGATGAAATAGAGGAGTTATCAGTACCCATATTAGCATGGAACATAGATGAATAATAGATGTCGATGTCTAAGATGGACCCATGTTGGCCATCAAGGTATGTTAGCATAAAACTTGTTTCGCAGAGGATTTCATTTCTATTTGCCATCATGAAACATATAAGATGTGAACAGGAAACTTCCTCATAGAGTAACACTATGTGCAAAACAGAAGCAAATTAAGAAACTTGAGAATGCCAGCATACCTTAAACCAGTGAGTTCAACAAGCATGTTAGGTTTGGATATGGCCTTTTGCAATGCTTTAATCTTCAAAAATATTTCTTTTCCTTTGGCATAGCTGCTCCCAAAACATGCTCTAGAAATTACATCTGCAGAGTAGCTTCTCAAATCTTCATCAACAGTTATGTCTGCAATTCCTTCTCCATGTTCAAGTACTTTGCTCTCCCATGATTTCAGCAATGGAAAGGTACATTCTACCATCAAATCCACCATACCCTACATATAATTTAATCACATCACTTTCTAGAAAAGCTGACTACATATATATATATATAAAGGTTGAGGAATTCCAGCCATACATAATAATGAATTCATTGATGATAGAATGAAAATAACACCAGAGGCAACCTCTTATATACAAAATTCAAGTAGAGATGAAATGGTCCACATATTATTTAGTTGAAGGAAACTGAGTAACCTACCTTGACCTTTTCCAAGAAGAACTCAGGAGCTATTATCTTTCTTTGGTAGGCCCAAGCTTCCCCATTTGATTTGAGAATTCCATGACCAAACAAAGGCTCATGGGTCTTCTTGAGGTACGTTGCCTTCCCCAAATCTAGAGACACACAACGTGTGATTTCCTTCACCAAATCTGGGTGGCTCACATGCAATGCAACCACATTTAACATGGAATACGAAAATATAGGGCCTGCAAACAAAAATATAATGGCTCAGTGACACCTCTATAGCATATTATAATTTATAACTAGAAGTCAGCTTGCATTTGTTATATAGTCCAGTACTCCTTCTAGTGTCATCTGGCTAATCGCAAGAGTCTCCTATTTGAGCAGCCCTGGGTTCGACCAGGGTGGCGGCACTCCCACCATATATTTCAAGGAAAAAGATCCAACATGAGATCCAACATCTAATCCAAAAATTTCTTTCAAATAAAGATGATGCTATTTGGAGATGAAGAAACTTATATTATTCTGTAATTATTTTTAGATTAGATCGAAAGGACTAACTCCCACCTTTCCTACCCTCTATATGCACTAGCCACTAGAATTAAATTTAACTATACTCAAACCCTCATCTCCTTTCTAATGATTTAGCTAATTACATCAATTAAATCTTTGAACGCTTGGATCAACAAGTTTTCTTTTTCTTGATGATCTGGAACAATTCAAACATCACTCAAAAAGCTAGCTGAAAGTATTATTTAAGATTTTTTTTTTCTGTATATAAGTACCTAAAATTTATCTAGCGCACAATCAATATAAAACAAAATACATATCTATATGATCTCTCATATATTCCCTTCTATCTAAGCCTGGGCATCTTTCTTAGACCCAAGATCCAAATCGTGTGAAACATGAGTTAATTCTACTTTGATACTATTTATAATAACCTAAAATTTTACTAGGCTAGTTGAATGGTGTTATTTGAGTTTCTTACCTTATACAAGTACTTAAAATTTTCTGAGCACAAACAATATAATATGACCAAATACATACCCACCCAGTCTCTCACATAACTATATTAAGTCTTTTTATTTTTTTATATTAATTATAAACTTTTCATTGTACTGTATAAAAATTAATTGTCTCAATTGTTTAGAATTAGTTTAATCATCATTTACAAAGCTAAAATTTCATCACTTTCATGATTTAGTGTGTGTATAATCTATTGTTTAATATAAAATCAACCCTCAACCTTTTCACTTAGAATTGAAATCATTATCAACGAAATTTAACTTGGCTTCTTTTGGGAACCAATAACCAGCTGCATATTTAGCTGATCCCTAACAGCTACTGTTAGGGAGGTCAACAGCTATCAACGGGCCCTACTAACTGAATCAAACATAACATAAATATTATCAAATATCATTAGCTTCAGCATGTTGGCATTGACATTTCAAATTAGAACACAGGATTAAAATAATTGAAGATCAAAAATGAAAAATTGCGAGAAATAACAACCAAAGCAATAAATCTAGTTCAACTTTAGAATGACTTTTTCTTTTTCTAAGATAAAGGAAAGCAGAAAAGCAGAATCCATCGAAGAATCCCCCTAGACGCCAAGCAAAGTAGTATAATCATTGGTACAAATCCCAATTCATAACTTTTAATGACTTTTCTAATACCATTCTGTCAAAAAAAAAAAAGAAGAAGAAAAGAATCATCCACCCAGCATCAAGGACGGTGCGATCACATGATCGGAGTCACCTCATTAACTTTAACATTCAAACCAAAGTCAAGAACCGTATCAACCCATCCAAAATGGCTGAAAAAAGTATTGAGTTGAGACTTTATCGTACTGTTTGTGTCTTTATCTTTTAGCCTGCCATCTAAAATGTTCTGCATGAAAGCCAAGAGGTTTCATAAAGGCGGTACATGGAGCACGTGCGCGTCTTTTTACGCATGGAAAGGATAACCCTCTCTCCTGGAACCTAAGAAGACTAAGTCTGTGTGGAAGAAATTAAGATATATATATATATATATATATATATATAAAAGAAGATCTGGTGATGCTCATTACTTTCCATATTTTCAAAGCAAGCATCATAAGCCAGTGGACCAGCTGTGGAGATGAGACATTTCTTTCCAGATTTAGAAAGTGGTGAAGATTATTCACTGACTAGAGAACACTTCATAATGATAGCTAGATGTTTTCTATTAAAAAGAAAGAAAGAAAGAAAAGTTATATCATTATATATGTTTTGTAGCCAAAGAAGTTTACTTTAAATGAGCAAATTAATTTAATTATAATCTGTTTACTCTGTAATAATATATTCATATTAAAAGAAAAAGGTCGCTCATCTTTGGCATATTAAACTACTATTAATTTTGTGTGATATAACTTTCTTTTAATTTGCAACCAAGGAAAGAAGGACTGAATTTTAGATGTAGAAAATGGGGGGGGGGGGGGGGGGGGGGGGGGGGGGGGGGGGACCCATCATCTCTTTATGAAGAAAATCTTATCATTCCTTGGTTACTATCGTCCTCTCTTTTTTTCTACTCTCTTTAATAAAAGATCCATTCTCTTTAGTGTGAGATCGGTGATGCACTAAGTTTAGCTTGATATCAATGATGCTCCTAATAGAGCATGAATATAGTTATCTAGCAACTAAAAAAAAGGAACTCAAGTTGTATTAATATTCATTGGAAATCGTCCCACTTCGAACTTCTGTTGTCCTCTAGCATGAGGACAAATGTGGACAAAAACCATTCACTTTTGCCAACAATCATACGATGGGAAGTCCAAATTCTTTAGCTCATGCTACCAGAGCACAAGTTCTATCAGAGACCCATGCCTGAGACCATGGAAGAAAGATGACACCATAAGCCTAATTAGGACTTGGAAACTTCATGGCTATTAGACAGTGTTTGATACGGGGGATAAGGAGGGTATTCTCTTGATATTTTCTTATCCCCAAATGCTATAGCTAAAGGAGATAGGTCTAAAAAAGTTTAACCAGAGGAGATAACCCTTGTTTAACCATGGATTATCCTTTAAACTTATTCCCTAGAAAATTTAGGAACAACTAAAGTTATCCCTTAATGGTAGACTTATAATTTTAAAAAGGTACTTATTTCCTCAGCTATTCTCTGAATAAATGCTATCCGGTATATTTATTCAGGGATAGCTTTTAGGTATCAAACACTACCTTAAAGTTCATGCTTATTCCCATAGATTTCACAGAAGAAAAAGATTAATCCAGAGATTCTAAGCTATCAGCCAGAGATTTGCAGCGGAAATTTCAGCTAAGGAAGAGCCTCATACCGTATTCCTTCCTCCACTGCTCAAAGTAAGGGAACACTTCGGACGTGTAGTCATGCTTCATGGCTCCTCCTCCTCCACCTACTGCTCCTCCTCTCGCTCTTCTGCGGGCTTTCTCTGCCATCGCCAACCTCTTCATCTCTGAGAGGTTTCCATGGAGGAACGACGGCGGAGGCCCCGTGATCCCTTGTCTCCTGAGCTTGCCGCGGATGCTCTCGGGCCGCAGCCAATGATATAGTAGAAGTAGAAGCTCAGGCTGCAAACTCCCATCAAGCACAAAGGAAGCAAGACCTCCATGAGAGTAGTCTCCATTCACTCACTGCTCACTCCTCCTTCTCCTTGTCAAGTGTGGTGGTTTCTGCCGCCTGAGTCAACCGCCGGCCACATAGAGCATTAGAAGAGACCCGTGATGACAACGAAATATATGGCACCATGAATATTATATAACTAGTGATGCTATCTCAAAAGAAGAATACCATACAACTGTTATTATTCGTAAACCTCATTTGAGAATTAAAAAAGGTGTAATTCTTGGCATCATTATAGGGATAAGGGTCACAGCAACCAGCCCCACTCTTTCCCACTTGCAGTGGCCCGAAATGGTCTCCCTTTCCAAGGTATCCAACACCGGTCCAGAGGAGAGGACCACAGTCCCACGCTTGCTGTAAAAAAGGTCACTATTAAAAAATTAATCAGAATTTTTTTAAAATTTAAATTATTATTATTAAATATAATATCTTTATAATAAGTAGTAATCTCATAATTTTAGGATAGTTTTTATTTACTATAATTTTTTAAAATTTTAAATTATTATCATTAGTTGTAATCCCATAATTGTAGGATAATTTTTTATTTACCACAATAGCTTTTTTTTAAATTTTAAATTCTTGTTATATTTTTGTAATTAATTGTAATTTCATAATTTTAGAATAATTTTTTATTTTTTATAATTCGGTAATGCCAATTATATATATATATATATACTCATTCCTAATCAATAAAAAAAGTAAAGCTATTATTTCTCAATATTCCTCTCTTTCTCTCTACTTCAACATGGTATCAAGAGCCTAATCTTCTTGAGCATATTTCTTTTTTTTTTTTTTCTCCATAGCTTCCGATGCGACCTTCTCCTCTGTCAACGATTCTATCACCATCCAAAACTCCATGGATTCTCAACATCCCCTCCTTACAATCAATCTCTTCAATATCAAAAAATTGACATCTACCAATTATCTCATATGGAGCCTTCAACTTCAATCTCTTTTTGAAGGTCATGACCTTCATCACTTTATTGATGGTGCTCATACTCCACCATCAACCATTGTCACCGTCAATGGTGTTGCATCCCCAAATCCTGCATACACAATCAGCGGTCTCCTTGGTGCTATCTCTATTTCACTGCAAGGCACCACCACTTTCCTTGATGCATGGCAAACCTTAGCAAATACATATGCTAAACCGAATTGTTACTCTCTATTCAGATAATGATGGCGAATATCAAGCCCTTGATAGTTTTCTCTTCACCAATGGTATATCCCATCTTACTACACCACCCCATACACCAGAACACAATGGACTTTCATAACGATGTCATCGTCATATTGTTAAACCGGTCTCTCTCTTCTCACTCATGCATCGATGCCTCTAACTTATTGGACTTACGCCTTTGCCACTGCTGTATATCTTATCAACCGTATATCCACACCCACACTATATCTTTCATTTCCTTTTGAAAAACTCTTTGAGTCTCAACCCAACTATACTAAACTTCGGGTGTTCAATTGCTTATGTTATCCGCGACTTCGTCCTTATTCCAAACATAAACTTGACTCTTGTTCCACTCTTTATGTTTTTCTTGATTACTCTCCAACACAAAGTGCCTATATCTGTCTTGATCTGTGCACTTCTAAAACATATATTTCTCATCATGTCAAATTTCTTAATTTTTTTTTTCTTTATCACTCACCTATCCCATCTAGCTCATCCCACCCTAGAGATCACTTCCAAATGGCTTCCCCCTATCTAACTTCTACCCACCTCAAGTGGCTCACTCAATACGCCTCCATAAAAGTATTCCTCATGTCAACATTAGTCACAAAATGCCCAAACTGTTGACTGCCCCTCCTCACTAATCGATCGTCATTCTCTGTCCACAGACCTCCTTTTACTTGGACATAGTTCGGGTGACCGGTAAGCAACCACGGTTGACTATTTATCACCATAACCACACAATCCTGAGACCTCTTCTGCTTCAACCATAGCTCAAACTACCCATCAAAATATCCATCCCATAACCACTAGAGCGAAAAACAACATCCATAAACCACTAAACAAGATGAATCTCACTGTTGTCCTTTCTCAACCATCAGACATTGAGCCTCATACTGTTAACCAAGCCCTAAAAGATCCCAAATGGAGACACGCTATGAATGACGAATTTGATGCTCTTATTCGGAATGGAACTTGGGAGATTGTTCCATCTTCTTCTCTACAGAATCTTATTGGATGTAAGTGGGTCTTTCGTATTGAACGGTTTTCTAATGGTTTTGTTGAAAGATACAAAGCTAGATTAGTTGTAAAAGGCTTTCATCAGCGACCTGGAGTGGATTATCACAACACCTTTAGTTCGGTTATTAAGCCGACAATAATACACCTTATTCTAAGCTTGGCAGTCAGTAGAAGTTCGCAGTTGTAATAGTTGGATGTTAATAATGCCTTTCTTCAAGGCCATCTTTCTGAAGATATCTACATGGCCCAGCCTTTGGGATTTGTTGATAAAGACAATCCAACACATGTATACAAATTTAAAGAAGGTCATATATGGACTCAAGCAGGCCCTATGAGCTTGGTACCTTCAACTTCGCTAGTTTCTCATTGAGTCTGGGTTCACAAACTCTCATGCAGACACTTCTCTCTTCATTCTCTACTCCGGTGACATTACTATATATCTACTTGTTTATGTAGATGACCTTATTATAATAGGTACCAACACCGATATTATTTAGCACTACATTGACCTTCTAGCACATAGATTTTCAATCAAGGATCTTGGCGCTTTGTCATATTTTCTCGGCATTGAGGTTCTCACCACTCCATCTGGTCTATTGCTTACCCAAAAGCACTACATCACTGATCTTCTTGCCTGAACAAAAATATTTGGTGCAAAACCTGTTGCTATACTACTTGTTACAGATGGAAATCTCACACTTCATTTAGGTACGACTCTAACTGACTATGCAGAATATAGAACAATTATTGATAGTCTACAATATCTTGCCTCACTTGCCCAGACATTACATATGCTGTTAACAAGCTTTCTCAGTTTATGCATTGCCCAACGTTTGAACATTGGAATGCTGCAAAACGACTACTTTGATATCTATGTGGCATATTAACTCATGGATTATTCTTCCTAAGGAAAATCCATTTTCTCTTCACGCATTCTCAGATAGATGCAGATTGGGCTGGCAACAAAGATGATTATACCTCTACGAGTGCCTATATTGTTTATCTTGATCGTTATCAAGAAACAGCGTACAGTTGCTCAGTCATCCACAGAAACTGAGTATCGATCAATTGCTACCACTACTTTAGAAATCAATGAATTTGTTCCCTTCTCACAGAGCTTGGCGTCACCCTTCCTACACCACCTGTTATCTATTGCGACAATATTGGTGCCATCTATCTTTGTTCTAATCCAGTCTTTCATTCGCGCATGATACATGTGGCAATTGACTATCACTTTATTTGGGATCAAGTTCAATCAGTGCTCTTCATGTTACTCATGTTTCCTCCATATATCAACTTACTGATGCACTTACCAAACCTCTTCCACAAAGCTGCTTCCAAGAATTACGGGACAAGATTGGCATCTTCTCCGAGGCTCCATCTTGAGGGAGCATATTAGAGAATTAACCACAAAAGCTTTCCTTTAAATTTTGAATTTTATAATTAGTTATAATATCTTTATAATAGTATTAATCCCATAATTCTAGAATAGTTTTCTATTTACCACAAAAGCTTTCCTTTAAATTTTAAATTATTATCATTAGTTGTAATCCCATAATTTTAGGATAGTTTTCTATTACTACAAGAAAATACTGAAATAGCGATGCAAATTTAGCGACGCAATGATGTATCGCTAAATTGCGACCACTTTGCGACGCCTCCATAACAACAAACATTGCGACACAATTAGCGATGCATTAGCGACTCAATAAACCAGAAAATCAAAAAAAATTAATTTTTTTATTTAGCGACGCAAATAATGTATCGTAATATTTTTAAATTATTTTTTTATAAAATAAAAATATAGAAAAAAATATTGCGATGCAACTCAGTGCGTCGCAATATTTTTAAAAAAATTAATTATATTAAATAGCGACACATTAGCGATGCAATAAATAAAAAAATTAAAAAAATTATTTTTAATTTAGCGACGCACCAATTGCATCGTAAATAATTTAAATAAATTAATTTTTTATAAAATATAAATATGAGAAAAAATATTGCGACACAACTCTGTGCGTCGCAATATTTTTTAAAAATTAAATATGTTAAATAGCGACGCATTAGCGACGCAATAAACCAGAAAATTAAAAAATTTATTTTTAATTTAGCGATGCACTAACTGCATCGTAATTATTTTAAATAATATTAATTTTTATAAAATATAATTATGAAAAAAAATTGCGACGCAACCCTATGCGTCGTAATATTTTTAAAAATTAATTATGTTAAATAGCGACGCATTAGCGACGCAATAAACCAAAAAATTAGAGAAATTATTTTTAATTTAGTGACGCACTAGTTGCGTCATAATTATTTTAAATAAAATTAATTTTTATAAAATATAATTATGAAATAAAAAAAATTGCAACGCAACACTGTGCGTCATAATGTTTTTTAAAATTAATTATGTTAAATAGCGACGCAATAGCGATGCAATAAAATAGTAAATTAGTAAAAATAATTTTTTATTTAGCGATGCAAGTATTGCGTCATAATATTTTTTTAAAAAATAAATTTATAAAAATATTAAAAAAATTATGAAATAAAATATTGCGACACACATGTGTGTGTGTTAAAATCTAATCATATGAGAACTGGAGCGAGATAGATACAAGAAGAACGAAAGTTAAATGACTAGCATCTAAAGAAAGACTTCGATCCAAACATATAAACATGGGCCAAAAAGAACAAAGAAACGATCCAAACCGTCGGATCGATCGCAACCGTCGGATCGTCGCTGATCGGATCAATCGTGACGGTCCGAGATCGGTCATCGCCGACCGGGATCGATCATGGCTTCGATCGATTGCAACCGTCGGATCGATCGCGACGGTCCGAGATCGGTCGTCCCCGACCGGGATCGATCATGCCTTCGATCGATCGCAACCGTCGGATTGTCGCCGATCGGATCGATCGCGACGGTCCGAGATCGGTCGTCCCCGACTGAGATCAATCATGCTTTGATCGATCGCAACTATCAGATCATCGCCGATCGGATCGATCGCGACGGTCCGAGATCAGTCGTCGCCGACCGGGATCGATCATGGCTTCGATCGATCGCAATCATCGGATCGTCGCTGATCGGATCGATCGCGATGGTTCGAGATCGATCGTCGCCGATCGGGATTGATCATGGCTTCGATCGATCGCAACCATCGGATCATCGCCAATCGGATCGATCGCAACGGTCTGATCTCGGTCGTCGCCGATCGGATCGATCATGGCTTTGATCGATCGCAACCGTCGGATCGTCGCCGATCGAATCCATCGCGATGGTTCAAGATCTTTCCTCTTATTTTCTTCTCTTTCAAGAACACAAATCTTTTCGTTTTCTCTCTTGTTACTTCCTCTTTCAAGAACGGTAATCATCATCCTCCTACTCCTCCAAACCTCTTGAACCCTAACCTTAACGCTAATTACTCTTCGTTATTTCCGGTTGTGTCTTGTTTGCTGTTCATTCTCTTGAAGCCATCATGGACGAAAAAAACCGAAAGAGGAAGCACATCGAGAACCAAGACGACGATCCTCTCGCCCTCTGCCTCTCTCCTCCCAATTGCCGCAGCCTTACACTTCCAAACACCAGGTTCCCTTCCCTTCCGTCCCCTCCCCACCGCCGCCGCCACTGCCGCCACAACCGCAACACCTCTCATCTCCTCCCCCTGCCCAGCAGCCACCTCTTATTCTCTCCCGCTTCACCTCTGGCCCCTCCGCCGCCGCGGCCCCCACCGTCGTTAGTGCCGCTAGTCCACAAGCTTCGCGCCCGTAGCAACCGCTCCCAAGGTCCCCGCCGCGCCAACAAATCCAATACCGTCGTTCCTCCATTCCCGTGGGCAACCGACCGCCGCGCCACCATCCACTCCCTCGTCGACCTTCGCTCCCTAAACATCATAGAGATCAACGGCGAAGTTCAGTGCAGGCGCTGCAACGCTCGCCGAGTCATCAGATACAATCTTGCAACCAAGTTCGCCGAGGTGGCCGAGTTCATCGTGGCGACGAAGCAAGATATGCATGACCGCGCGCCGCATATATTGCGTCGCAATGATTTTTTTAAAAAAAAATATTGTAAAAAAATTTCAAAATAAAATATTTGCGACGCAATATTTGCATCGTAATTATTTTTAGAAAATATAATTTTTATCAGTTATAATTATTTAAAAAATATTGCGACACATTAGCGACGTATTTTCTCAAAAATAAAAATAATTTTCCAAGAGAAAACAAGTTTTAATATTGCGACGTAAATATGTGTCGCAATATTAAATTGAAAAATAAAAGTAATAAACAAATTTAAAAATAAACATTGCGACGCAATATATGCATTGCAATTATTTTTAGAAAATATAATTTTTATCAATAGAATTATTTAAAATATTGCGACGCATTAGCGATGCATTTTCCTAGAAAATAAAAATAATTTTATCAGAAAAATAATTTTTAATATTGCGATGCATATTGCGTCACAACGTTTTTTAAAAATAAATGTAATATAAAAATTTTTAAAAAATTGCGACACAATATATGCATCGCAATTATTTGAGAAAATATAATTTTATCTGTTATAATTAATAAAAAACTATTGCGATGCATTAGTAATGCAATTTTTTAGAAAATAAAATAATTTTCTAAGAAAAATAATTTTTAATATTGCGACGCATATATTGCGTCGCAATGTTTTTTAGAAAAATAAATGTAATAAAAAAAATTTAAAAAATTTACGACCAATATATGCGTCGCAATTATTTTCAGAAAATATAATTTTTATCAGTTATAATTATTAAAAAAATATTGTGATGCATTAGCGATGCAATTTCCTAGAAAATAAAATAGTTTTCCTAGAGAAAATAATTTTTAATATTGCGACGCATATATTGCATCGCAATATTTTTAGAAAAATAAATGTAATAAAAAAATTAAAAAAAATATTGCGATGCAATATATGCGTCGCAATTATTTTCAGAAAATATAATTTTTATCAGTTATAATTATTAAAAAAATATTGCGACGCATTAGCGACGCAATTTCCTAGAAATAAAAATAATTTCCCCGCCGAACATTGGCGCCAAATTAGCAACTCATTAGCGACGCAACTAGCGTCGCTAAGTTTTGCATAAAATAATAAAAAGGCCAATTAGCGATGGATTAGCGACGCGTTGTTGCGTCGCTAATCCATAATAAATTTTTTTAAAAAATAGAGAGTGATTAGCAACGCAAATTTGCGTCGCTAATCACTACTATATAAGCTCTATCGAGCCGCCCCCCCCCCCCCCCCCGCTTCTCTTCTTCTTCCTCTTCTTACCCTTACCGCCACCGTTCGCTCCTCCGGCTCCCAGCATCCCCTCTCGACCAAGGTAAGCCCCCCCTCCTCCTCATTTTTTAAAAAAAAACTAGGTTCTGGCCATGGCCACCGCCGTGGCCGTCTTCTCGGGCCACGGCCGTTGCCGTGGCCGGCCGTGGCCTGGCCATGGTGGCCAGGCCACCAAAAAAAAATTAACAGCTAGGGGGGGTTTTCCCCACCCCCCCTTGGTCTTCTCCGGCCACGGCCATGGCCGTGGCCATCTTCTCCGGCCACGGGCCATGGCCTGGCCATGGTGGCCAGGCCACCAAAAAAAATTAACAGCTAGAGGGGGTTTTCCCCACCACCACCCTTCGTCTTTTCCAACCACGACCGCTGCCATGGCCGTCTTCTCCGGCCACGGCTGGCCACGATGGCCAGGCCACAAAAAAAAGTATAACATGCCCCTTGGTCTTCTCCGGCCACGGCCATAGCCGTGGCCGTCTTCTCCGGCCACGGCCGCTGCCGTGGCCTGGCCATGGTGGCCAGGCCACCAAAAAAAAAGTATAACGGGGGGGGAGGGTTTTTCCCCACCCCCCCTCTTCGTCTTCTCCGGCTACGGTCTTCCTGCAACCGTTGGTGGCCGAATTGAAAATGTTGTGGGAAACAGGAGTCCTAGGCTACGACATTTCTATGAAACAGAATTTCATCATGAGAGCTGCTTTGATGTGGACAATAAGTGACTTCCCGACATATGCAATGTTGTCTGGTTGGAGCACTGCTGGACGTCTGGCATGCCCCCATTGCATGTATAATTCGGATGCATTTACATTGCAGAAGAGTGGTAAGCAGTCATTGTTTGATAATCATAGGAAGTTCTTGCCTCCAAATCATCCTTACAGGCGTAACTTGACCGCCTTTCGGAAGAACAAAGCAGTCACAAAATTCGCCGAACCGGTTAGGTCCGGCACGGATATATTTGATACTATAGAGCATTTGGGGTTGAGGTATGCTTGGGAACCCGATGTAAATAGAATAAATGGCCGTATATGTAAAGAACATAACTGGAAGAAGAGGAGTATATTTGGGATTTGCCGTATTGGAGCACAAATCTCATCTAGCACAACTTGGATGTTATGCATATCGAGAAAAATTTCTTTGATAACATATTTAACACGGTGCTACACATCCCGGGAAAAACCAAAGACACTGCAAAGTCAAGAGAAGAACTTAATCAGTATTGCAGAAGAGGTGATTTAAGGAGGAGTGCCGATGGGACCTATCCTAAAGCCTGTTACACTCTTGACAGAAATTCATGAGAAGTTTTATGTAACTGGCTTAGAGGGTTAAAATTTCCAGATGGTTATGCCTCAAATATCGGTATGTGTGTGGACATGCATAAGCTCAAGTTGTTCGGCATAAAGAGTAACGACTGCCATGTTTCATGCAACGGTTATTGCCTATAGCTTTTCGTGAGTTGCTTCCGCAACATGTCTGGAAGGCATTGACGGAGCTCAGCTTGTTCTTCAAGGAGTTATCTGCCGCAGTCATTACTTCTGCATCCATGGCAAGGCTTGAGGAAGAAATTCCAATTATTTTATGCAAGCTGGAGTGAATATTTCCTTCCAGTTTTTTGACTCAATGGAGCATTTACCGGTTCACTTGCCATACGAAGTGAGCATAGCTGGTCCCGTGCAGTATCACTGGATGTATCCTTTCGAGAGGTAAATATATACATCATTAAGACATGTTGACATTTCAAATATTATTTCATTATGAGAAAATTGGTTAATTTTTGGTCTCAACTTGACATATAGGTACCTTAAGAAGTTAAAAAATAATGTGCGTAATAAGGCAAGGGTTGAAGGTTCTATATGCAATGCATACTTAGTCGAAGAAGTTTCAGCTTTTGCCTTGCATTACTTTGAGGGTCACGTCCACATGAGGAGCCGAAATCTTGGTCATAACGATGACGTATGTGTGGACGAAGGAGAACCTAATGATGATAGAATATCAATTTTTAAAGGTATCGACCGTTCATTTGGGAGGCAGAAGTCAAGAAATCTTAGCGATATGGAGTATAATACAGCACATTATTACATCCTAATGAACTGTAGAGAAGTCGATCCATATATTGAGTAAGTGTATACTTCAATGCTTAATTGGAACTTCTAATTTAAATTAACGGAGTTCGCTTACTGGTTTTATGAATTTGTGAGTAGTATCACTCAATCAATTTCAATAATGGCTTTTATTTTTCGAATTGGTTGTGAATAGCTTATTAATTTATAGGTAAACGGTCCATGGTCCACAATCGATAATATTTTTATTAAATGTCTATCGCAATGGCCATTGAAGACCGTAACAATCTCTACTGGCTATTTTGTTAATGGGTACAAATTTTAGATTGAATGATTAGCAGCTTCAAGAGGCACGCAGAACTGGGGCGTGTGTGTTAAAGGAGAAAGTGTTGGAGCAAATATGCAGGATTATTACGGAAAGTTAGTAGAGGTGGTTGAAGTTGAATATCTCGGTTGGCCTATGAAATGAACCGTATTGTTTCGTTGCGATTGGTTCAATCCGACAGTTCCTGTGGGCAAAAGGGTTCATAATGACTACAATTTGGTTGAAGCGAACCATCGATGAAGATTGCAGAAATATGACTCATTCATCCTTGCATCCTAAGCTCAGCAAGTGTTTTACTGCGGATATCCAAGTTTGCGCAATGACAAGCGAGATTGGTGGGCTGTTTTTAAAATCATCCCACGTTCAACAATCGTATTAGAGGAGAGTTCATCAAGTCAATCAGCCGAGTGCCCTGCATTTCAAGAGGATGAGATGGAAATGCATGCAATTAAGGACGACACAAGGGCTCCTGAAACATCACTTAGAGATCCAAATGGTGATGTCCAAGAAATTGCGGATGCAAATGTTCGGTTTTCTTTCGATGATAATGAAACTGAATCACAGTCCGATACGACATCAGATGTTGAACTAACATTTCATGAAACAAATGACACCGATTAAACATAGAGGTTTTTTTAAATTCAACTTTATTTTATAAGTGTTAAATTTTTACATAGTCAATCATTAATTGTAATTTAATTGCATGAATCTTTAGTATTTTCAGTATGACGGGCAGAGGTAGATCTACCGACAAAATACGGAGTGAGCAGGGATGTAGCCCTGCTGCATCAGATCACACGAGCTTTGAAAATAGAGAGTTCGGATCTCCATATATCGCACAGCCTTCGGGTGATCCTGCATTGGTATTACCATTCAGCTGATCGGCACATACCTCCGAGAGTTCTTCCACCATCGGCCGCACCATACTTCGACTGGATGCTCATGGGCTGTAAGTATATACTAATTAAAAATATATGTTTATGTTTTTAAGTCAATTACTTATAAACATGCATTTTTTTAACATATTTATTGAGCAGCATCATGTATCCAGCCATATCAGCTCCGTATTTTAGAGGCGTGCAGATCTCAGTGGCTACGATTGGCGCCACGTATCTGCAGCCACGAGGGAGTTTTATTTTTCTGAGTTTCAGGTAAACTTATTAAATGTAGAAAAAAGTTTACGTGGGACCCTACCAGCCATGATGCCATTAGGGCAGCATGGGAGGCTCTTACGGGATGCCGATACTCCGACATGCTTCATCGTTGGAGGTCATCGGGTCAGCATCCTGTGCATGTGCCAGAGGGTATTTGGCACAAGTGGCAGCAGGCCTGGCAGTCCGATGGCTGGCACAGGAGGTCCGCATCAGCCAACACGAACCGTCGATCCGAGAGGGGCGGTCCAGGCACGGGTCTCTCCCACCACACTTCGGGCTCCATTTCGATTCAGGAGCACAGACGCCGTATTGTAAGAAAATAAAATAATTTAATTACTAATTTAGTTATTTACAAATATTTGCATTAATATTAATTTTTTTATTATTATAGTCTGAGCAGGAGGGTGGAGATCCTGGTGAGTTTCGTCTATTCAAGGCGACACACACCATGAGGGATGGTTCCTGGGTCGATACGCGATCACGGAAGGTTGCGGTAAGAAATTAGCTTAATGTATTATCTATTTAATTTCTAAAATTTTATTTAAAAAAATTTATTGATTCATTTATTGTTGATTTTATAATTCAAAGACACGAGTCGAGGAGCTTCGCTCCCAGGCATCGCAGGTCGACTTCACTGATGGGGAGACGCCCGTCGAACTCTCAGCAGAGGAGAGTCGACGTGTGTTTTTGGAGGCTATTGGTGCCTAGCCGTGAGACCGCAGGGTCTATGGTCTGGCACTAGAGCTTCTGCATATTTTCCCCATCAGGCCTCCAGCTCACGATATTTTGGTGATATTCCTGCCGAGCGTTTAGACGACATTCGGAGATCTATTACGGAGGAGGTTCAGCAGGACATTCGTCAGGAGGTTCGGCAGGAGGTCGAGCACGAGTTCGAGCAGCGTATGCGAGGCCATCAGCAGGAGCTTGCAGACATGCGAGATCAGATGCGTCAGTTGCAGGATATGGTTAGCCACATATCGCAGGGTTTCCAGCCTCCACGTGATCGCTCGGATTCTTGATATATTTTTTTACTTTTTATATTTTGTACATGAAAACTTCAAAATTTTAATATATTAATTATTTTTAAAAATTGAATGATTATTGTTTGGATCAATATGAGTGAAGAATGTTTCGATCAATATTTAAATGTAACGAAATTATATTAACCGTTTTAATTTTTAATATTTTATTTAAAAAAAAATTAATTAGCGACGCGTTAGCGACTGAAATTGCATCGCTAATATTTTTAAAATATTATTATTAAATATTACGACGCAATGACCTGGCATCGTAATATTATTAAAAAAATTAATTAGCGATGCATTAGCGACTGAAATTGCATCGCTAATATATCTAAAATATATTATTATTAAATATTACGATGCAATGACCTGGCGTCACAATATTTTTAAAAAATTAATTAGCAATGCATTAGCGACTCAAATTATGTCGCTAATATATCTAAAATATTATTATTAAATATTACGATGCAATGACCTGGCGTCGTAATATTTTAAAAAAAATTTAATTAGCGACGCATTAGCGACTCAAATTGCATCGCTACTATATCTAAAATATTATTAAATATTGCGACGTAATTGAATGCGTCGCAATATTGCGACGCAATTGAATGCGTCGCAATATTTAATAATATGATTAAATATTAAAAATTAGTTTTAAAATTAGCGACGCATTTAGGATGCGTCACAATATTAGGACGCATTGGTGCGTAGAGTCACTGTGAAGCGATGCAATTGCGACAAATTGAGATTGCGACGAACATCTGAGCGACGCCATCATTGCGTCGCTATTGCATCGCAATAGCATGTTTAGCGACGCATTAGCGACGCATTTGGGCGTCGCTATATTTTTGTTCTCTTGTAGTATATTTACCATAATAGCTTTCCTTTGAATTTCAAATTCTTGTCATATCTTTCTAATTAGTTGTAATTTCATAATTTTAGGATAAATTTTTATTTTTTTAATTTGATAATGCCAATTTTATGTATATATACTTATTCTTAATTAATAAAAAAAATAAAGCCATTGTTTGTCAATATTCTTTTCTCTCTCTCTACTTCAACAGTCACATGTTCCTTAATCATCGTTTGGTGTGTTGTTTTATTAGTCCTATTGTTTGGTTAAATTCTCTGTTTTTTTGGTGCAGGTTCTATTAAGTTAGCTAATGCTGGTGATTTTGTCTCATAGAGCCCTGAGTCAACTGATGAGTCTAATGGATTGAATGGATCAGTTGAGGGCTGGGATTGGGAAGAAAGAAATTGGCTAAAATATACTTTCAATCGTCAAACTTTCACTTAAAATTCATTTTTAGTTTTTACAATTGAACTATTGGTGCTTTAAAAGTTTTGTATTTCTCGTAGCTAATTAAAATTGATAGAATAACTGCTAATAGAATGACATGGCAGCTATTTTATCAATTTTAGTTAATGCTATATGATGGAGCAGCAGAAATATATATTTTTAAAATATAAAAAATTAAATTATAATAATAAAAAATTTAAGAACTAAAATAAATTTTGAATGAAAGTTTGAGGACTAAAAATATATTTTTGCCATATGATTCTTGGTTCAAATTTTTTTAATATCATCTGTGGCATTTCAATTACGGCATTAGGCCTCGCTGGTGCACTGTTTAGGAACATATTTCAAATTAGACAAACTAATAGTTATCATTGTTGAAAACTATCCTTCATATTATAAAATTACTAGTGTTTACAAAAAAAATTACAAATAAAAAAATATCATACCAATGATTGAGATAAATCTCAAAAAAATAAACTACAGCTCGATGTATATGAAGGCCAATGATTGAAAACAATGCAAGAATGATCACTTAATATTATACTTTGCTTCACCATATTTTAAAAAAGAGCAATTGAATTTCATAGTTTCAATAATATTTTATTCATCAAAAAGGTTATTTTACTATTTACGTGTGCATTCAATTTCATACCAGTAGATTTTAAAAATTTTATTTAAAATTTAAAATCTAAACTAAAGTTTTCTACATGGATTTCACAGCGGCATGTGTTAGTATTTTGGTTTTAAAAACTAATTAGCAAAAGACTCAACAAAGGGTCTTTAATCAAAAAAAAAAAAAAATCCTCCAATATAACTTCAACCAATGTATATATATTTTTTAAACTAATCTAAGTGATGAAAATTTTCAGCATAAATATTCAATAACAATCATAATTCAAAAATTATATGTAAATACTAGCAACTAGATAGAAATTAGTTCTTGGAGTGTTGAAAAACTATTTTGAAAATTGTCCTACAAATTGTCAATATTTGCAATAGAATTTGAAATAAAAAAATGATATCAATGATTATTTAATATATATATTTTAAAAATTATTAATAACTATTAAATTAATTGAATGAAGAAATTTTGAAACAGGTAATTAACCATGCTGCCTTTAATAAATTTCGCCCTCATCAAGTGCTCACTGGCATACAATTAAATCAAGCTCAAATTGTATGGAGATGTGGGCCAAAGACTTGTTCAATTCTCTTGATATATATATAAAAATAAAGTAGAGAATATTAAAAACATAAGAGAGAATAAGGAGACTCAGCAAGCTCTCAAGAGAGAAACAACAAAGCACTCGCTTAAGATCAAATTTATCTTGTTTGGAATCTTAAGCTTAGAACTTTTATGTTGCAAAAGAATTTGAAATAAAAAAATATCATATCAATGATTATTTAATATAATTTTTTTAAAAAAATTATTAATAACTACTAAATTAATTGAATGAACAAATTTTGAAAATATTGTCTAAAATGAGGCAGGTAAGTATGCCGACTTTAGAATAAATTTTGCCCTCATCAAGTACTTACTGGCATACAAATCAAGCTCAAATTGTATGGAGATGTGGGCCAAAGAGTCATTCAATCATCTTGATATATATATATATATATATATATATATATATATATATATATATATAAAAGTAGAGTAGAGAATAGTAAAAAATATAAGAGAGAATAAGGAGACTCAGCAAGCTTTCAAGAGAGTTATAACCAAGCACTCACATAAGAACAAATCTACCGTGTTTGGAATCTTAAACTTAGAACTTTTATATAAAATCTTGATGATCATGGAGAGGCTTTAATGGTCATCTTAATAGATGCCTAAGTTCTCTATCTATCTATCTCTCTCTCTATTAATGCATATTTAATACATAAATATTAAAAAGATTAACCACACGTGTGTTCACATGATGCAAGATATGACACATGTACTTACATAGAACAACCTATCATGCTGAACGAGGATGCATGTGCGGTCACCAGCCCAAACCACAAGAAGGCCACCGTCCACTCTTTTTTTAAGTAATAAAACCAAGTTCTAAACAATAGTTGCTATTAATTCTGTTCTACTCAGGCACTCTTGTATTACTTACTACTCTCTCTTCACTAAATCAAAACAATAATAAACATTTTATAATATATTGATTATTATATTTGTCGGATGCATTAGGATACAGAATGAATTTAGAACAGGAAGGTTTGGATTTTAAATCCTTTCTAATATAAGATTTGAATTTTATATTAAACTGAAGGATCAAATTTTAATTCTTTCCATATAAATATTAGGAATCGGAATCAATGATTTTGATTCTGATTTCTAAGGATCATTCCAATACACCAAATGGGCCTGAGTATATTTAAATCTTACTCAGAAGGACCTTTCATTGCCTCAAGACAAAGGTTTTTGAATTTAACTCTGAATTGTTATTGAATTTAACTCTCTGTTTGGATTGGAGTTTTTTTCAGTTGTTATTGCTTTGCTTTGGTTGAGCATTCTAAAGTTCATCCATCTGTCTTGTATTGAGCAGAGAATCTTCTTCTCTTGAGTATTTTATTATCTACTTTGCTCTGACGTGTTTGTTGAGAAATTCCTTGTCTCTTTTTGCTATTTTCTTGAATTACCTCCTTGATTGTAGCATTTCAGAATATCTAAGGGTTCTGGGGCTTTATCCAAGAGGAGGGCTATGAAATACCATTGTTTCCTACAATTATGATGTTATCCTTCTTCAAGAGACTAAAGTCATTTCTCTTACTGCAAATTTTTCTCCATGATGGCAGTAGAATTGACCTTGGGTGCACCTTGATGCCAATGGAACTACGGAAGGAATCTTATTATATGAAACTCATGGATCTTCTCTTTAGGTCCTAATGGTAGGATCCTTTGAGCTTTCTTTTCTTGAAAGATTTCAAATATTAGACATCTCTTTCTAAAAGCATGATTGATTGATAAGGATTTTAGTTTGACTAAATTAGCATTTGATAGGAGAGGTAACCATTAGTGTTCTGCTAATAATTTAACTTTTTTAGATATGATTTTCTTTTCTTATCTCATCGATATGGACTTGAAAAAGTAGAGATTTTACATGATCTAATGGAAGAGGTCAACATATTTATTTATTTATTTTCTACTAAATGGAAGGATTTATTTTTCACATCTCTTCAAAAAGTTCTTGCAAGATCTTTCTTTGGATCATATCCTCATAGTGCTTTATGGTAGTGCTAAATTTTTAGATTTCAACTATGATGATTTAAAGAATCAGGTTTGAAAGATGTGGTTATAAGTAATTGACAAAATATTAAAGATGACAGTAACTCAACAACAAAGTGGATTGACAATTTGAAAAGAAATTAGATCTTTTCTTAAGTGTATGATTGTTGTCAAAAATAAATTATCAGAAAAAATCTTATTAAAAAAAAACTTTATTATGACAATGATATATTAAATAACAAAAAGAAAATTTAAGAGATTATTCTCTTCTTGAGTTGTATGAAAATAAAAGATTTATTAGCATAAAAAAAAACTATGAACGCTTGGCTTCAAGAAGATAATCACAATGTCTTTTTTGTCCCCATGAAGTCACCCTAAATAGAGAGACAGAGAACTTTATACCTTCTCTCATGGAGGATGGTGTCCAATTCAGTAAATAGGAGGAGATTGGTCTTAAATTTCATAGCTTCTTCAAAATCTTTTTGGTGATTGAAGTTTTTTCATTCCTTCTGCTAATTAGAATCTGAGCACCCTCTCAAAACCCTTCTCCATAGCTGAAATAAAATATGCTGTCTTTTTCTTGGAAGAAACATTAGATATTTCCTCTCACTTTCCATCCAATAACCCAATGTTCATTGTAGAGAGGTCCCACCAAACAGGCGGTGGGTGATCAAGACAATGCATGACATCTTGGGGTGGGAACCTTTCCCATCCCTAGGGTCCAATTTTTTATCACCAAAGGATTGCTGGAAGTCCCTGTCCAAAAGTGCCAATCACCCATCAAACATCATGCAATTCTAAATTAAGCTGGATTTCAGGTGAAACGTGTCGACTGGACATTCAAAGCCTCAGGTGAAACGACTTATAGGATCTTATATCTTGGATTTGATATTGGATGGGTGACAATCTAAATCCATCTACTGAGCATGCCATGGGTAACCATGATCAAGTGGCATCATGACATGTTAATGTGACACCATAAAAGAATGGAGATATTAGGAACATACGCATATGCCATGACTCATCCTACTGTCTTGGACACACCAGTTTGTTAATTAGATCATGCATAAAAATATTCCCCATGAATTAAAAACTCAAAAATAAGTAGATTAAAATATAAATCGACAGATTAGATAGTTTATCAGGGCCCAGAGAAAGTATATAAAAAAAATGTATGTAAACTTGATCAATCAGTATAGAAATATATGTTCAAGAAATTGTCATTAGAGATAACCAATAAAGAGCACTGGATCAGTGACACTAGAATATAAATAGGTAACTAGAGAACCTTTTTGAAACAAATATGATTGAAAACTAAATAATAGAGAGAGAATCTCATGTGGACATAGATGTCCATAATTTGAAACGTGGGCCTCATATTGCTTTTCGAACAAACTGAACCTTGTCTTGTTTTGAAATCATCAAGTTAAGAATCCAGGAAAAAGTCTTTCTTGTACTGCCTTCGATGCAAAAAGTATGCACCGAGCGTGCAAGCGCGCATGCAAAGTGCATCATAGCCTAATAGGCCATGGCATGCACACTCGTACAAGTGCGCGGCTAATAATCATACCCGATGTATGCATTCGTGCATCAAAAACAATGCACAAAGTCGTTCCCAAGAATCTAGATCTATCAACATTTGATAAAGATCACTTAGATGTAGAATAGGCTGTGCTATTTGTAGTCCGGCACGGCCTGCAATGAAGAATAACTGGGCAGGGGTTTTAATTTCACATGCCAACATGGCCCAATAATGACTAAGAGGGATTTTGCCAAAATACCTCTTTGAATACCTGTAAACATCTACATTCTAATTAATTTAGCATATAAAAAAATCAAAAAAAAATTAAAAAAATATTAGCCCACATGATTCGTGAGCTATGTCGAGCCAAAGGTTGAGATTCTTTGCGTCATACAAGTAGGCCATGATAAACTAGCAAAGAATAATATGCCTGCTTTTTATCTTTTATTATTAAATGGCTATGTATTTCTTCGCTTAAACAAAAAGTTGGTGATGATTCTAATCATCTTAAATCCATCAAGAATCATTTCAAATATTAGAATTGAATCTAATCTCAGAAAGATACATCATCAACATCAAAATAACTAGGTAGTGTTCTCTCTCCTCTCTTTTAAGAAAAATAAATAAGAATAATAATGGAAAAGGAAAACTAAAAAGCTCAAAGGGGGAAGGAAGATATTTCACATTAGGAGAGAGAACTAGAAAAGTTTTGAGCTTTCTCTTTTCTTCCTGCGTGCAATTCTTTAAAATAATGAAAGCATCATTCCTTATAAGCTATTGGATTTCAAGTATTCTAAATATAATACTCTCAATTATGACTTCGAATGCCACAAACTTTTCATCATTATATTAGCCAACTTTATTTAATGTATGTAAGGAAATATCTTGTCAGGTTCATATTTAAAAAGATGGCCTAGAACTATTTATTGGTGTGATAAAAAACGTCTATAGAAGCATTGCATGAAATTTAAATTTCATGAGCCTAATGTATTATCTTGTTTTGCACTTATTACCTACTGAAACCTGAAATAAAAAAAAAAATTATTGCCAAACTTCTTAAATATAATAAAATTGACTCTTATAATATATTATTTGTTGTCCAAATTAATAACAAATTATTTTTGTGTCTTTCTTTTAATCTCCAGTAATAATTGATATGTTCTGAATTATATATACAAAAAAACTCAAATAAAATAATTCCTGAAACGGCACAGATGAAATAAAAAGCAATTATTGATATACTTGTTAAATAATATGAATCTTTGATTTCTATATTATTCATTCCAAATTCTAATAATTTTATTTATTTATTTATTTAATGTCCAGGAATCAGTTAGTCAACTAACATTATTTCCACTTCTAAATTATTATACGAGAAACATAAATGATTGATGAGTGTTGATTCTTTAAATAATTAGATAAATATGACTAAAAGCACATGGCAAACACATGACATAGTAATTAAAGCGATAAAAAAGAGAGCTTAGTTTCTTTCTATTTGATGGTTGAATTGGAGACATTTTGTCCCTGTCACAACCATGCATCATGCCAAAGATTGAGCCAGAATTCAGCAATGTGCGATTGGCTCCATTCAAATCATCAGTTGAAGATGTTTCTAATCTACCATTTGTTCCATACTTGTGATGGAAAATCCTATGATTCGGTCCTGAAATGAAAAGGTTCCCAACTCACATAAGAAAGGAGGTTCAAGGAACTCCAACGGAAAAAAAAAAAAAAAAAACTAGTTCCTCCAAAGTATTAATAATCTGCTTCTTTTGGCGAATGAAGAAAGTGGCTCCTACGAGATACCTTGGTTTACTGTTTGTAAAGTTAATATTTAGAAGGTACTTTTTTATGTGCACATCTGATGAAAAAAGCCTGAAATATATATATTTTTATAAAAATTTATCTCATAATTATACTATTAATCAAGATTATCAAAAGTAAAAGAAAAAAGTTATTCGCTTTTCGATTACTTAGCCATGAGATTTCTTTGTGGTCGTGAGAAAGGTCTTGGAAAATCTTTCTTCAAAAAAATATACTTTTCATTAGGTGTCAATCAAACGGAATCTGAAGGAAGAAAAGAGGAGATGAAGTCTTCTATACTCTTATTTGTTTTTCGCTCCATCAGCTGATTGGTTGGCCTTGTGAAAAGTATGAGAGGATTTGAAGAAGAGAATTCCATCCTTTATGTCAGCAATTAGATTATGACTAATATTATTTTAAACTATAATAAATTGATGGATTGGATAGCTCTTTTCTAATAAATGCCGGATTGAGATTTCTCTTTTGGTAAATGCTTCCAACTTGAATCAGAAAGAGAGAGAGAGAGAGAGAGAGAGAGAGAGAGAGAGAGAGAAACCATTTCCAATATATAACACTTTAAAAATAGTTTTAAATTAAATAAAAAAATATTATGTATTTATAACTTAAATTTATTTATTTATTATTTAAATTTTTTGGCTTTATGATTTCAGTCAAATAGGTATAAGGTTTATTAAGTCAAGCAAGACCTGGATAAATAAGTCAAAAATTTTAGCTTCAATAGTCATTCTATTCGATCGAGCTGATCAAGTCGCGCACATCCCGAAATTGGAGCCAGATGGTTGCACTTCACTTCTATTGCCTAGATTTCCCAGGTGACAAGGACCTGGCAAGTTGGCAACATTCTTGTCAAAAAGATAGAGACATGACCACATTAAAACTTAGGAAGCAGATATATGCATGTGGGAATAAGAATCCTTTAATTTGTTGTTATCTGATAATTTTCACACCATTAGAGGGCAAGGAGAAATGCAAGTGAGTCGATGGTTGTCCAGTACATGAAGTGATCTGTCGGACACGAGTTATCATAAAAAACAAAGAGCACTATAAGATGACGCTCGATCACCAATTTTGAGCGCAGAGAAGATTGATCCGTTCGTTGGTGAAATTCTCGCCTAGTTGGACAATCTGCAAGAAGTTTCGAGACCGAAGGGATGCTCCGGTGGGGACCCTTCGATGTCCAAATCAGCAACCAAGGTCACAGCTGAGGAAGAGCTCGAGAGAGCTATTTAGGGCAGAGAAAGCTCTGAGAGATAGAGTTTCTCTGGGATGATAGAGTAAGAGGGTGCTTGTGTTCGCATACCTGAATCTCTTGTGGACTTATCCTTTTATAGGTAGTTGAAACCTGCATGGGGATTAGCCGCGTGA
This sequence comes from Calamus simplicifolius, assembly GCA_900491605.1. Classification (NCBI taxonomy): domain Eukaryota; kingdom Viridiplantae; phylum Streptophyta; class Magnoliopsida; order Arecales; family Arecaceae; genus Calamus; species Calamus simplicifolius. The sequence goes on from UESW01003899.1 coordinate 678,584, forward strand.
CACTCCATAAGGGAGAGATGCCTGCGGGACACGTGGGGGTTACATAAATTTGGGCTGATTGGTGGGTCCTGTCCCATCGAAGAGGGAAAGCCGGCGGTTGATGGGCCAAGTCCCATCAGTCGGTGGAGTCAGCCGGTAGGTGAGCATGGTCCCATCGACGGCGTGGCCAGGCGGTAGGTGGGCCTGGCAGTGCCAGTCTGACCGGGTCAGAAAGTTGATGGTATTGGCAGGCGCAGGGCCGATCTGAAGAGGTCGGGGCCGCCTCGGCTTGCTTGGAGACACCGGGGTCGACGGGGCCGAACTGAAGAGGTCGGGGTCGCCTCGGCTGGCTTGGAGATGTCGGGGCCGACCTGAAGAGGTCGGGGCCACCTTGGCTTGCTTGGAGACACCGGGGCCGATGGGGCCGACCTGAAGAGGTCGGGGCCGCCTCGGCTTGCTTGGAGGTGCCGGGGCCGACGGGGCCGACTTGAATAGGTCGGGGCTGCCTCAGCTTGCTTGGAGGTGCCAGGGCCGACCTGAATAGGTCAGGGCCGCCTCAGCTTGCTTGGAGGCGACGGGGCCGATCTGAAAAGGTCGGGGCCGCCTCGACTTGATTGGAGATGCCGGGGCCGACGGGGCCGACCTGAAGAGGTCGGGGCCGCCTCGACTTGCTTGGAGATGCCGGGGCCGACGGGGCCGACATGAAGAGGTCGGGGCCGCCTCGGCTTGCTTGGAGGTGCCGGGCCGATGGGGCCGACATGAATAGGTCGGGGCCGCCTCGGCTGGCTTAGAGATGCCGGGACCGATGGGGCCGACCTGAAGAGGTCGGGGCTGCCTCGGCTTGATTGGAGATGCCGGGGCCGACAGGTCCGACCTGAAAAGGTCGAGGCCGCCTTGGCTTGATTGGAGATGCTGGGGCCGACAAGGCCGATCTGAAGAGGTCGGGGCCGCCTCGGCTGGCTTGGATCGACATGTCTACGCCACATAGTCGATTTTGCCATGATTACCCACGTGGCTTCATCAGCCACATCAGATGTCCCCCGTTCCTGAGCACGAAGGGCCACACGCTCGTTGTCCTTCGGGCAAAAGGGGTGCGAAAATTCAAAAGTGGTTGCTGATTTTGGGTACCTTTAAGTACGGTGAGCTGTCGCGCCCTCCCGAGGCGGTGCTGCTTTGAAGATCTTCCGAAATCATGTGGTAGGTAGGAATAGACGTCAGCGTCGAGTGTCCCGAGGGGACGCCTTTAGGAGAGTGGAAAAAAGGTAGGCGCCATCATTGCCTTTTCGTTCCTCACGCACCATAATTGGCCAAAAATCTCGCTCCTTGGGCCGAACCGAGGCGGGGCGTCTCGGGCGCGGCTGAGATTGTCGATGGTTGGGCACCTGGCGCAATGGTTGCAGGCCACGTGGTGAGACTTCGGGCGATGCGATTTGAAACTAGGGTATAAAAGGCGCTCTAAGGGCTCGGGGGAGGTTTTTACACTGTAATTGCTTTCCCTATTTTCCTCCACCCTGAGCTCCTCTGCAACCCGAGACCTTTGACCTTCATCTTCCTACCAATCTCCAAGTCAGTTTCCATTTTTCACCCTTTCATCCTTGATCCATGGACCGTAGGGCCATTAGGGTGGGTAAGAGACCAGTGGTAGAATCGTCCCCTTTCCCTGGTGAGGACCACACTTCATCTATCAGCCAAGTGCCCCGTTCGTCAGGTGGGATCACAATCCTTGACCGGCCGGCGGCGAGCAACCAACCATCTGCCCGAACCTCCCCGGTGAGAGTAGTTCCTTCTTCCACCCAGCGTCCGGCACCTTCCCTGGCAGCTAGTCTTAATCTGGCAGGGCCGGGGGGGATCGCCTCTACCATGACCTCTGAAGAGGTACAAGCCCTTAGGGTCATGTATAGGGTCCCCGATTTTATCCGCCTATTTATGCCGGGACCTGAAGACAGAGTTAGCTCCATCCTCCCAGGTTGGGTCGCTCTGTACGAAGAGTTCTTTCGGTGCAGGCTGCGGCTTCCCTTCCACCCTTTCTTTCTGAATCTACTAAATAGATATAGGTTAGTGCTGGCGCAGTTGACTCCGAACTCGATTCAGATTTTCTGTGCCTTCGTCATTCTTTGTCATTTCCAGGGCTCCGCAGCCAATTTGTCTTTGTCCCGGGCTTTTTACAAGCTCCGCCGCCAGGGTGAGGGGGCCTGGTGGGTGTCACTGCTAGGCCGAGTAGGGCTCTTCCCTTAGGTCTTTCATCCAAAATCAGGGGGTGGAAATCTCGATACATTTTTGCCCATGTGGAGGGAGTGAGGACTGACTGGAGGGAACTGGATGTCAGCTTGAATGAAAATTCGGCTGTGAGCGATAAGGACGGGGAGCTCTTCCGCCACTTCTCATCTTCCCAGATCCCTTCCTACAAGGATCTCCTGTTCGAGGAGAACTTGTATGAGGATGAATTGGCCCCGGCAGTTGGTGAGCACAGAAACCTATTCTTCTCGCCCTCGACCGGGCGTTGCCCTTGTCCATTTCGTCATTTATTTCTTCATCATCATTCATTTCAAAATTTTTTTGGGTACTGATATGTGTTTCTTGTGCAGCAATGAGGATTCCCATCAAGAAGTTTGAGGCCATCGTGTGCCAGAAGAGGCTGGCGGCTGGAAAGCAGGCGAGGCCGGCCAAGAGGGCATGGAGGCAAGCTCAGGTCGAACCAGACCGAGCCAAGGAAGTCCCTGCGGCGCAGGCGCCTACGGGGGAGCCGACCGGGGGAATGCCCGCTGAAGGAGCGGTCCCCGATTCAGCCGGGGTTGAGACGGAAGTGGGGGAGATCCCGACCACCATCGAGGCAGCCGTGGTGGTCCTAGACCTCGAGGAGGAAACCCCTGCCGCTGCCGATGTAGCCGAAATGGAGCAGGTTACAATAGCCAGTGGCCCTCCGGCCGCCACCGAGCCGGAGGCAGAGAAGGCTCCCCCGTCCGCCGGAGAGGGGGAGGCAGCTACTAGAAGGCCCGATGCCGGGGCGAGGAGACCCAGAAAGCACAAGGCAGAGCCGGGGAGTTCGTCCCAGCGGTCGCCTCCCTATCCGACCCATCGACCAATTGAACAAACGCCGAAACAGCCGGCGCGATCGGGACCCAGGCTATCCACCATGGGGGACGTCGGGCGGACCGTCATCTTGCTGTCGGGGGTGCAATGCCTAGAGATTGACGAGGAGATGGGGCAGCTGTCCCATGCCACCATCCTCGACATGGTACTGGTGAACATGCTCCAGGTATTTCCTCGAAGCTAGTTTTCTTTTAACATGTTTTGGTTGACTTGTGGCTGACGAGTTCTTTCTTTCAATGCAGCTAGCCAATGGAGACCTCGCCATCCACGCAGCAATGTCCCATTCGAGGGATTTGCTCGTACGCGGCTGAGAGAGGACCGAGAGATACAAGAAGCAGGGTCAGGAGCTGAGTCAGAGACTGACCCAACTGCAGGAGGAGGCCAAGGCCCGGGAGGAGGACCTGGGTGGCCGAATAAGAGAAGCAGAGTGCCGGGCCAAGGTTGAAGGTGGCCGAGCCTCTGCGGTCGAAGCCCAGCTGGCCCTGGTCTCATCCAAACTAGAGTCGGCCAGGGTGAGGATAGAGGAGCTACTTCGCCAGCTCCAATATATGGAAGGTCGGGTCGACGCAGCGATGAATGAGACCCGGACAACAACGGAGAGAGTCACTGCAGCGGAGGCAGCGGCGGTTGACGCTGGGCATGAGCGGGCCGAGGCGGTGGCCCATGCTCACGAAGCTAGGGCCCGCGCCAAGGAGACAGAAAGCAGGGCCTAGGAAGCCGAGGCGCGAGCCAGGGAGGCTGAGGCTGGAGCCGAAGCACAAATTTGGGAGGCCGAGGCCAGGGCTGAAGCACAGATTCGGGAGGCCAAGGCCAGGGCCGAAGCACAAATCCAGGAGGCCGAGGCCAGGGTAGCTAATGCCGTTGCTGATTATAAGGCTTCACCGAAGTTTGAGCAGGAGATCATCGATGCCAGCTTTGACGCCTATGTGAAGGGCTTTGACCTTTGCAAGACGAAAGTGTCTGCAGCCTTCAATATTAACAGCTCCGAACTTGAAGAGATCTAGCCCGGGGATTTTGGCGGCGAGGAATCGGCAGAGGAGGGAGAGGCTGGTGACGAGCCAGGGCCGAGCGGGCCCTGAGACACTTGTATATTTTTCTTTTTGTATCTTCTTTTTTGATCTTGTAATCTCTTCTTGTAGCTGACCTCTGGTCAGATTTTGTAATCATTACAAGATCCTTAATGAAAAGGAAGCTTTTTCTCGAAATGCCTTACCTTTATGTTTGTGGATGTTGTGTATGATGGTGTCGCCGTGGCGGATCCATAGACCTAGGTTCGGTAGTGACTTGAGTAATTCCGTAAAGACTTTCTATGCTAACCAAGTCCACAATCTAACAGGTCCCCGACCGGCTAAGTAGGATAGTTATTTGCCGGCTGCAAGGAAAAACTCGAGCGAACCTGAGTAACCCTTGGGGACATCTTAGGGACTTGCGTGTAAACTTGGGGAGGCAGCTCGAATGGTCGCAAGGTCATTGAGTTCACGAGGACGCCTTGTGAAGTTGATTTTAAGAAAGATTTTGGCAGACAGAGCCTGTGGGAGACGACGTGGAACTGGGCAGCGCCTCATTGGCCACTTGGTTGTCAAGCCTTGATTTTGAACTGCCTTAGGGGTCTGTGTGCCGCCCGAGGGGCAACTTGACTGGTTACGGAGCCTTTAGGGACTTGAACGAATCGTGGGCACCGCCATGCTGGGGCCGAGTGGTGTCCCATAGGCTGCGATGCCGGTGAGCTCCTTTTGAACTGCCTTGAAGGTTTGTGCGCTGTCCGAGGGGCGACTCGACCGATTACGAAGCCTTTAAGGACTTGAACGACTCGGAGGCACCACCGTGCCGGGGCCGAGTGGTGTCCCATAGGCCGCGATGCCGGAGAGCTTCTTTTGAACCGCCTCGGAGGTTTGTGTGCCGCCCGAGGGGCGATTCGATCGGTTACGGAGCCTTTAGGGACTTGAACGACTCGGGGGCACCGCCGTGCTGGAGCCGAGTGGTGTCCCATAGGCTGCGATGCCGACGATCTCCTTTTGAACCACCTCGGGGGTTTGTGTGCCACCCGAGGGATGACTCGACCGGTTACGGAGCCTTTAGGGACTTAAACGACTTGGGGGCATCGACGTGCCGGGACCGAGTGGTGTCCCGTAGGCTGCAATGCTGGCAAGCTCCTTTTGAACCACCTCGAAGGTTTGTGCGCCACCCGAGGGGCGACTCGATTGGTTACGGAGCCTTTAGGGACTTGAACGACTCGGGGGCACTGCCGTACCGGGGCTGAGTGGTGTCCTGTAGGCCGCGATGCCGGTGAGCTCCTTTTGAACTGCCTCGGGGGTTTATGTGCCGCCCGAGGGGTGACTCGACCGGTTACGGAGCCTTTAGGGACTTGAACGACTCGGGGGCACCACCGTGCTAGGGCCGAGTGGTGTCTCATAGGCCGCGATGTCGGAGAGCTCCTTTTGAACCGCCTTGGGGGTTTGTGTGCTGCCCGAGGGGTAACTCGATCGATTACAGAGCCTTTAGGGACATAAACGACTTGGGGGCATTGCCGTGCTGGGGCCGAGTGGTGTCTCATAGGCTGCAATGCCGGCGAGCTCTTTTTGAACCGCATTGGGGGTTTGTGTGCCGTCTGAGGGACGACTCGATCGGTTACAAAGCCTTTAGGGACTTGAACGACTCGGGGGCACCACTGTGCCGGGGCCGAGTGGTGTCTCGTAGGCCGCGATGCCGGCGAGCTTCTTTTGAACCGTCTTGGGGGTTTGTGTGCTGCCCGAGGGGTGACTCGACCGGTTATGTAGCCTTTAGGGACTTGAATGACTCGGGGGCACCACCGTGCCGAGGCCAAGTGGTGTCCCGTAGATCGCGATGCCGACGAGCTCCTTTTGAACCATCTCAGGGGTTTGTGCGCCGTCTGAGGGACAACTCGACCGGTTACGAAGCCTTTAGGAACTTGAACAACTCGAGGGCACCGCCGTGCCGGGGCCGAGTGGTGTCCCGTAGGCCGCGATGCCGGCGAGCTCCTTTTTTGAGATCTGGTCCTTGGACACAAGGAAGAAACGGCTATGGTGTTGAAGGAGGTCCTTTATTGCTCATAATGTAGAGAGATACATCATTGATAATATCGACGAAGGTTGTCCGCATTCCAGGTATGCGGGATGGGTCGGCCGTTGAGTTCTTCAATTCAGTATGCTCCTTGGTGGAGCGCCTTGGCGATACGGTAAGGACCTTCCCAATTGGTGGATAGTTTGCCCCCTCCATTGGCTTGGACACCTCAGCCTTCCTTAGAACCAGATATCCAGGGTGAAATACTTTGGGATGGACCCGGGCATTGTAATACTTGGCTGCTCGTTGGCGAAAAGTTGCCATACGCAATCGTGCCCGATCGTGTACTTCATCGATGAAGTCGAGGTTAGCTCTCAGCTGGGCAGAGTTGTCTTCTTTGTTGTAGGACTCCACACGTGGGTTTGGCAGTCCGATCTCCATGGGGATGACCGCCTCGGACCCGAAGGCTAGACTAAAGGGGGTTTCATCTGTCGGAGCCCTTGGGGTCTTGTGGTAGGCCCACAGTACGCTAGGAAGTTCTTCTACCCACCGGCCTTTGGATCTGTCCAGCTGAGTTCTAAGCCCCCTGAGGATGGTACGGTTCATGACCTCGCCCTCCCCGTTGGTCTGTGGGTGGCTGACGGAGGTGAATCGGTGGTGGATGCCCAGTTCGTCGCAGAAAGTCTTGAATGTGGCATTGTCGAACTGGCGGCCGTTGTCGGTGATGATAGTATAAGGTAGGCCAAAGCGGCATATGATTGACTTCCAGAAGAAGGCTTTGACTTTGCTATCAGTGATCTTGGCCAGCGCCTCGACCTCGACCCACTTGGTGAAGTAGTCAATGGCGACAATCAGGAACCTCCGCTGTCCCAAAGTCGGGGGAATGGTCCAAGGATGTCCATTCCCCACTGAGTGAAGGGCCATGGGGCCGAGAGTGGATTCAAAGGGACAGAGGGTTGGTGCTGGATATGCCCGTGGCGCTGGCAGCCGTCACACTTCTGGACCAACTTGGCGGCATCTTCCCTCATGGTGAGCCAGAAGTACCCTTGATGGAGGGCCTTCTGAGCTAGGGACCTGCCCCTTCAGGTGATTCCTGCAGATAGATGCCTTCATGACTTTCTCTGAGGATGTAATCGGCGTCGGCAGGTCCTACGCACTTGAGCAGGGGGTAAGAAAATGATCTCCTATACATGCGTCCGTCCAGGAGGGTGAATTTGGAGGCTCTCCATTTGAGTAGCTTAGCTTCGTTGCGGTCAGCGGGGAGAGTGCCGTCTGCGAGGTATCGAATGGATGGATCCATCCAAGTCGGCTCTTGGGTGAGCGGGAGGACCTCTTCTTTGTCTTCTATGCTGGGCCTCTCCAAGTGCTCAATGTAGGCATTCCTCGTGATGCCATCAGTGGAGGTGGCCAACCGGGAGAGGGTATTGGCCTTGGCGTTCTCGTTCTGAGGGATATAGCTAATGCTGAAATAAGAGAGTGGAGATGCTAAGAGCCGAACCTTGCTCAAGTACTGGGCCATGGAAGGATCACGCGCCTCGTACTCTCCGTTGATTTGTCCGAAGATGAGTTGCAAGTCAGTGAAAGCTCTGAGGCGCTTTATTCCAAACTCCTGAGCGAGCCTTAGCCCTGCCAGCAGGGCCTTGTACTCGGTCTGATTGTTAGTGGCTTCGAATAAGAACCGGAGGGCGCACTCCACCATCTCTCCATCTGGGCCCGCAAGAATGAGGCTGGCGCCGCTTCCTTGGGAGTTCGAAGCGCTGTCCACATGGAGGATCCAGGACTCCCCGCCGTCATTTGGCTCAGCATCAGGCTGCTACATGGGAGCTTCCTCGGTCGGCTCCTCTACCCAAGTGCATTCGACCAAGAAGTCGGCCAGGACCTGGGACTTCAGAGCCGGCCAAGCTTGGAAAGAGAGGTTGAACTCACCCAGCTTGATGGCCTATTTACCAAGTCGGCCTGAGGTGTCTGGGCGAGCCAGGATGGCTCGGAGGGGCTGGTCCATGAGTATCACGATGGGATGAGCTTGAAAATATGGGTGGAGATGCAGAGCAGAGACAATCAGAGCGAAGATGATCTTTTCTATCTTGGAGTATCTGACTTCCGCATCGTGAAGCACCTTGCTCACATAGTAGACAGGTCTCTGGGTCCCGTCGGCATTAAGACGCACCAAGACGGAGCTAACAGCTTCTGGAGAGGTGGCAAGGTAGAGAAAAAGGCTCTTCCCGTCTTTTGGTTTCGACAGGAGTGGCGGGAAGGACAGGAACACCTTCAAGCTGTCGAAGGCCTTTTGACAATCATCCATCCATTCGAAGCTGTTCACCTTTCGCAGGGCTTTGAAGAAGGGCAAGCATCGCTCGGCTGACTTGGAGAGGAAACGACTTAGAGCCTCCACCCTCCCCGTGAGCCACTGCACCTCCTTCTTGCTAGATGGTGGCCTCATATCGAGGATGGCGCTGATCTTCTTAGGGTTCGCCTCAATCTCTCGCTGGATCACCATGAAGCCTAAGAACTTGCCCGCCGTGATGCCGAAGGCATACTTTTTGGGATTCAACTTAACTTGGAAACGGCGGAGGTTGTTGAAAGTTTCCTCTAGGTCAGAGACATGGTCGGAAGCGTGGGTGCTTTTTGTCAGCATATCGTCCACATAGACTTCCATATTCTGGCCCAGTTGATCTTGGAAGACTTTGTTCATCAACCTTTGGTATGTCGCTCCCGCATTCTTGAAGCCAAAGGGCATCACTTTATAGCAATAGCAATAAATGACTTTCTTTGTCACGAAGGATGTGTGCTCCTCATCGCCAGGGTCCATCTTTATTTGGTTGTACCCGGAAAAAGCATTCATGAAGCTAAGAAGCTCATGGCCGAAGGTGGAATCCACCAGTTGGTCGATCCGCGGCAGAGGAAAACTGTCCTTCGGGCATGCCTTGTTCAGGTCGGTGAAGTCGATGCAGATCCTCCAGCTCCCATTCGCCTTTCGCACCATGACCACGTTGGCCAGCCAGTTGGGGTAATGTGCCTCTCGGATATGGCCGACGCTAAGCAACTTGTTGACCTCTTCGTCAATAGCCTTTTGCCGCTCGGGAGCAAAGCTTCTCTTCCTTTGGCGGACTGGATGGTACTTTGGGTCAATGTTGAGCTTATGGGTGATCACCTCCGGAGGGATACCGGGCATGTCGGATGCCAACCAGGCAAATATATCCGAGTTGGCCCATAGGAAAGTCAGGAGACAGTCGCGATCCTCTGGAGGGAGGAGCCTGCCAACGCGCATAGTCTTCGTCGGGTCATCTCCAAGAGGAAAAGTTAGGAGCCGCTCAGCCGGCTCTCCTCCTTTGCTGGACTCTCTGGGGTCAGGCACTTCTAAGGCTGATTCGGCCTCCTGAGGACTTGATGCTGCGTGATAACAAGGCAAGATTGGGCTGACCTCACCCCGCATTTCGCCGATCCCACCGCTGGTGGGGAACTGCACGAGCAAATGCCGGGTGGAGATAACTGCGTCCAACAGATTTAGGCCCAGTCGCTCGAGGATGGCATTGTACGCTAGAGGGACTCGTATGACCAAGAACTTCATGATGACTGTGCTTTGGCATGGCGGTGTTTCGGCCGTCGTAGGCAAGGATATTTTGCCCTCGACCCTCACTGAATCCCCAGTAAATCCGACTAGTGGAGCTGCCACAGGCTGAAGAGAAACAAGAGATAATCCCATCCTAACAAATGCATCGTAGGTAAGGATGTTAGCTGAAATGCCACTATCAACTAATATCCTTTTTACAGGGTGTTTGGCAATCGTCATGGAGACGACGACGCCTTCATTATTTATATTTTTAACAACTGCCAACCCCCCCAGGAACTACATTTTCTGATGCCTCCTCCCCTCTCGGCCGCTTAGATGAAGAAGTTGCCCCCCAAGATACTATCCCAACCGGCCGCTCCGTGAGGGTGTTGTCGACGGCGGCCTCAACAGGCGGGGGTCCCATGAGGGTTGGCACTGGTGGGAGCATCTTCTGAACATATTTTTCAAGGTAACCCCACTGGATGAGCTCCTCAATAGCGTGCTTCAAGTTGTAGCAGCTATCGGTGTCGTGGCCGTAATCCCGGTGGAAGCGACAGTAGCGGCTCTTGTTGCGGGGGAGGCCTTTCTTCATGGGTGGAGGTCATTGGAGGTAAGGCTCGCCCTCGATCTCCATAAGGATATGAGAGCGAGGGGCAAGGAGAGGCGTAAGCTCGTTCTCCCGAGGGGTGAGGCTTCGACGCCCGCGTTCCGGCCAATGGGGCGGCTCGGGATGCTGGGGATGAGAGGGTCTACTTAGCTCCGGACGAGCAGACTTGCGGCTGAATCCCCTCGAGGACTCTTGGCGGGTGAGGTCGGCCTCATCCGTGCGGATGTACTTCTGAGCTCGAAGGAGGAGGTCGGAGTAGGAGCCCGGAGGCTTCTTATCTAGGGAGAAGGTAAAGCGGGACGGGAGGAGTCCCCGCTTCAGAGCTAACGTCGCCACCGCGTCGTCCAGGTGATAGACTTCGAGGGCGGCGGTCTTGAATCGGGCCACAAAATCTTGAAGTGACTCCTCCTCCTTCTGACGTATAGAGAAGAGGCTGTCAGCGACCCTCGGGATCCGTCGGCAGGCATCAAAATGCGCCAAAAAGGCCCTTTTCAGCTCTCGAAAGGAGTCGATGCTGTGAAGGGACATGCGCGTGTGCCAGGCGCGGGCGACTTTCCATAGAGTGGCGGGGAAAGCCTTGCATAGAATGGCATCCGTAGCACCCTGGACCTGCATCATGGCCTTGTAGCTTTCGAGATGGTCGAGAGGATCCGTCATACCATCATACAGATCTATCTGAGGGAAACAGAATCTGAAGGGTACGGACTCCTCCAATATCCGGCGAGTGTAGGAAGGACGAGTGTCATACTCCTCCTTCGGTTGGTTGTTGATTTTTCTGGTGAGCTTGTCCAGTCACCGGTGGTATTCATCTAGGCGCTCCTTCGCCTGGCGACTGATTGTCAGGGCCCTCCTGGGTGGCTCGAAGGATGAGGAAGAAGAAGAACATGGGGAAGGACACGGAAGGTGGGATTCCGCTTCGGTTCCTCCTGGCACCGTGGCTCTAGAGGAAGCTTGCTCAGGCCACAGTTGGGGGATCATGGCCGCTTGAGGGGCTCACGATGGGGCTTCCTAGGGGAAGCCTGACGACGATCAGCCTCTTGCTGGGGAGAGCCTCCCATTGCAGATTATTGACTGGCAGGGGGAGCAGTCTAATGCTGGGTGGCCACGGACTGCTGCTCCTGAAGTCCATGGACCATGGCGGTGAGAGTTTGGACTTGTTGGGTAAGGGTCACCAGCTGATCAGCTAGGGCAGCTGCATTTGGTGGTGGGCAGGCGACGGGAGGTTAACTTCCTGCTGTCTAGCCGGCGGGGGATGCCCCCCAGGGTGACTGGTAGAAGCGTCTTGAGCTCGCGTCATCACCATTGCTGAGAGAGGGAAAAGGAAGGAATGCTGCAGGGTTCATATCTTTCTTTCTCTCCCCCTTCCTGGCGTGCCAATCTGATGACACCCGATCACCGGTTTTGAGCGCGGGGAAGATTGATTCGCTCGTTGGTGAGATCCTTGCCTAGCTGGACAACCTGCAAGAAGTCCCGAGACCGAAGGGGCACTCCGGTGGGGACCCTCCGATGCCCAAGTCAGCAACCGAGGTCACAGCTGAGGAAGAGCTCGAGAGAGCTCTTTAGGGCAGAGAAAGCTCAGAGAGATAGAGTTTCTCTGGGATGGTAGAGTAAGAGGGTGCTTGTGTTCGCATACCTGAATCTCTCGTGGACTTACCCTTTTATAAGCAGTTGAAACCTGCATGAGGATTAGCCGCGTGACACTCCATGAGGGAGAGATGTCTGCGGGACACGTGGGGATTATATGAATTTGGGCTAATTGGTGGGTCCTGTCCCATCGGAGAGGAAAAGCCAGCGGTTGGTGGGCCAAGTCCCATCAGTCGGTGAAGTCAGCCGATAGGTGGGCCTGGTCCCATCGACGGCATGGCCAGGTGGTAGGTGAGCCTGGCAGTGCCAGTCTGAGCGGGTCAGAAAGTTGATGGTTTTGGCAGACGTAGGGCCGATCTGAAAAGGTCGGGGCCGCCTCAGCTTGCTTGAAGACGTCGGGGCCAACCTGAAGAGGTTGGGGCCACCTCGGCTGGCTTGGAGACGCCGGGGCCAACGGAGCCGACCTGAAGAGGTCAGGGCTGCCTCAGCTTGCTTGGAGATGCCAGGACTGACCTGAAGAGGTCGGGGCTGCCTCGGCTTGCTTGGAGGTGCCAGGGCTAACGGGGCCGACCTGAATAGGTTGGGGCCGCCTCGGCTTGCTTGGAGGCGCTGGGGCCGCCGGGGCTGACCTAAATAGGTCGGGGCCGCCTCGGCTTGCTTGGAGGCATCGGGGCCGATCTGAAAAGGTTGGGGCCGCCTCGGCTTGATTAGAGATGCCGGGGCCGACCTGAAGAGGTCCGGGCTGCCTCGGCTTGCTTGGAGATGCCGGGGCCGACGGAACCGACTTGAAGAGATCGGGGCCGTCTCGGCTTGCTTGGAGGTGCCGGGGCCGATAGGGCCGATCTGAATAGGTCGGGGCCGCCTCGGCTGGCTTGGAGATGCCGGGGCTGACGGGGCCGACCTAAAGAGGTCGGGGCCGCCTCGGCTTGATTGAAGATTCCGGAGCCGACAGAGCCGACCTGAAAAGATCAGGGCCGCCTCGGCTTGATTGGAGATGTCGGAGCCGACAGGACTGACCTGAAGAGGTCGGGGCCGTCTCGGTTGGCTTGGATCGACATGTCTACGCCACCTAGTCGATTTTTCCATGATTATCCACGTGGCTTCATTAGCCATATCACTATATATATATATATATATATATATATATATATATATATATGCATTTTGGTAACAGATTAAACATCCTAAATTACAATGCTGCGAGTCCTAAATCTGATTTGATTGGTGCATATTTTAGATGCAGATGGACTTGGTGTTGAATCTAGATTGCAACATGCTCTTATGTTACTGCCACTGGGGCAAAGAATTTTTAAATTTCACTATGTAATTTGAAAACTGACTTTGTTAGCTGCTTGAGATGATCAACAAAATGAGCTTTAAAATTCACTAGCCTCAACTAGGCTTCATTAAAGAATGAGCTAAACTCAATTGGAAGCCTTCCTAAAATGAATGGGTTAAATTTAGAGCTGGTCCAAATTTGCCCACTTAAGATTGTGTTTGGTACACGAGATTAAAAGAAGAATAGAATTTTTTCTAATTCGTTATCATGTTTATTTTCTACTGAAATAAAACAAAATTTTGCTTCACAAGTTAGCTAATATCATTGAACGGAGATTATTATTCCATCAAATCATGTGTTTTCATTTTATCTTATTCAACTACTACTTTATTTTTTTATTTTTATCTTTTACTATTTTTAAGAATATAATTGTACCATCTGACTTATTATTTTATTCTTTATCAAATACAAAATAATATAATTTTTATCATATTCTATCTTTTTTTTAATATTCAATCTTGCATACTAAACACAATCTAAAGAGTTTAGGAGAGAAAAGAAAAAATAGTCTGAATGTTGGAATCTTCTCCTTTCTAAGATAAAATACATTCTTTAGGACCTATTTAGGAGAGGGGTTTAGAGAAAAAAAGTAAGGAAAGTTTTTAAAAAAATTAAGATATTCTATTTAATTTTTTTTTTAAGTAGAAAAAGAAAGAATTTAAGAGGTTTTTCGATACTCTTTTAAATCTCTCAACAACAATAATTTTTAACCTTCTAAATCAATTTTTTTTAAAAAATTTACTATGCTTTCATTCATTTAATCAAACAAAAATAAAATACAAAATTCTTTTTTCCTTCTATATTCTATTAAACTTTAAAACAATAAAATTATTTTAATCTCACCTTTATCTTTCCTTCTTTTATTTTTCTTTGCTCTAAAACCCCTTCCTTTCTTCTCTCTAAACCCCAAACAACGTTTAAGGTTTTAAGTCCATTCAAAGGTGGACCAACATATTCTCACTACTTCCAAACTTTTTATTTGGTTGAGTGATGTTAAAGCAAATATCCATCAGGTGGACTCATGTAGCAAGCCAGTTGTGTCCAAAACCTTACTGCACGCTTCAATAATTTGGATCATTGAACCCGGTTGCTTTCCAATCCATGACTTATGCCAACATATAAGCATTGTCAATTATTTTTCTTTTACCTTTTTTTTTAAAAAAAAAACCTCTCGGCAAACCTATTAAGCAGTATTTTAAAAACTGAACCGAATCGATCGATCCAATCGGTCCAACCAAAAATCGGTCATCAGGTCCAGTTTTATTATTAAAGTTGACATTTCTATGATCCGATGAAAACCGAAACAACCCATTGAACCGGTCGGGTTTCGAACCGGTCCAACCCGATTTTTAGATTTTTTAAAATTTTTTATTTAAATTATATTTATATTTTATTATTTTATATTATTAAAATAAAAATTAATTATAATATTATTCGGTCCAATCAAATCAGTTCATCCAGTTCAACCGATTGACCCGCGATCCAAATGTTAAGCTGGTTCGTTGTCCAATCCAATTTTTAAAACGTTGCTATTAAGTCATACAAAGTGAAAAAAAAACTTAAGGCTAATGTTAAATTTACCTTTCTTACTTTTCTTTTATTTATGACAAACCAAAGCAAACAAAATTCATCAACTCCCTCACCTTATGTGAGAGAATTTTTCATGCATTGAGTGGACACCCTCTCAACTCAACTCATTTAAGCCTTTTTTTTTTTTTTCAACCATATAGGATTGGCTATATGAATATGCTTTCTTCACTTTTCTCTATTTGAAGTCGATGGGATGCCTTTTGCTCATTAAAATATTGCTCTATTCATGCATTGGGTGGATTCTCCTGCTTCACTTTTTTTTTTTTATTTGAATAGTATTAAAATATTATGTAATGAAATAATTAGATCTTTGGAGACCTGTGAGGGCTGGGGCTTGATTTTTTCTTGCAATTGATCAAGAATCCATCGCTGTTCTTTAACGCGCAAATGGATGATGTAATTTGAATTGTTTTTTAAACCGATGTCAAACAATACTAATTTTGAGAGGTTCGTGCGCGACATAGCTCTGGTTCTGTCTGAAGGAAGAGCTTTAAGATTCATGCTTCTTCCCTGGTCTTCCCCGATCTCCAGCGATCGTTGTCTTCTCCGGCTGTGTCTTCCGCGGGTATTTCCCTCTGAGGTCCCGTTGTCTCCCATGGCGTCTGATGGAAGAGCCGTCAATAGGGCCTCTGGGAAGAAGGCGGTGGCTTTCGGATTCCATTGGGTCTCTCCGTTTCCGTCACCAGTTGAGGTGGAGTGGCTGGAGGCTTCCTTTCCGGATGTGGTCCGAGTCCCTATGGAGGAGTTGGAGGCCGAGATGGCTGGATGGCAGTCGAGTGCCATTATTGCTCGGTCTTTCCATAGGTGGGTTCCGGCTGCAGTGTTCGTCAGGGAGTTCAGGCGTGCCGGGATTCAGGGGGAGATTTCTCCGATCAGTTTGGCATTCAGGTGCCATATCTTCCGCTTCGAGGACCCGAAGGCTTGCGAGTTGGTGCTGAATCATCCTTGGGTTGTCAATGGCCAGGTTATCGGGATGGAACCTTGGAAGCCAGAGTTCATCCCGGCAGAGGATGTCATTCCTTCGACACTAGTTTGGGTGCGTCTGCCTAATCTTCTAATGAAATTTTGGAAGGTGGAGTTCCTCAGGACGATTCTCGAGTCAGCAGGTCAGTTCGTATGTGTTGATGCTTCCACTCTGGCGAAATGTTGAGGTGGGTTTGCTAGGGTTTGTATCCGGGCTGATCTCCGTCGGCCGCTCCAGCCTAGAACTCGAATTCAAGGGATTAATCGCCCTTTTTGGCAGCAATTTGCTTTTGAGAACTTGGAGGGGATCTGCTCTTTCTGTAGCACGATTCACCTCGATGGCCCCTGTTCTCTATCGTCTGGGTCAGTTGAGGAGGTAGCAGAGCATAGCCCGGTCTATGGTCCTTGGATTTCTGCAATTCGTCAACGTCGGGTTGTTTCTGATGGCCTTCGGGATGAGAGGAGGAAGCCGGATTCGTTTCCTTCATCGGGAGCATCTGGCAGTGGTGTTTCATCGCAAAAGTCCCAAGCATAATGCCGCTCTGGTGCTGCTGATGCTAAGGGATGGTGTTCCCCTGTGAAGGTAGCTCGGAGGAGGGCGCTATCGTCTCCGAAGGTTATGGTGCTCCCAGCCAAAGCTAAGGCTAGTTCAGTGTTGGGTTTTAATCAAGGAGAGTTAGGCACTAAGTCCGTGCCGGGAGTAGGGCTTTGTGCCGGTTCTGAAATTTCAAAGAAGGGGTTGTTGGTGGCTGAGAAGGAGGGGCCCCTGGAATCTGACCTGATACATCCTATGCTGATTGAGAATCCTTTTGTCTCCCTTAGATCGGGTTCGGGTGCGGGTGTGCACCAGGTCAGTCGGGATGTTTTTCCTGGTCCCCTTAAGAGGGCCAGACCAGTGGATGGTCCGGCTCCGAGGTCTTTCTCCAAATCAGAAAAACGGAAGGGAAAAGGCAAGGCTCCTATGTCAAAGAGCTCTGGGGTGTCTATAGTCTCTTCAGACAGATTAATTCTGCCCTCCTGCTTTCAGGAAGGGGGTCAGGTGGTTATGAGTCCCTGTCCTGATAGGGCTGCTGATTCCTCATTGAAGGTTCCTGCAAGAGAGCATTCGGGCCTTAGTTCAGGCTCCCTGCCATCGGCCCAGTCTCCCCAGTCTGCTACACTAGGCATTGACTCAAAAGGCATGAAGGCCGGTTCTTCAATGATTACTGAGGGTGGCACCTTGTCTAATGGGTGCCTTTCTAATATTGCTATGGTAGAGGACCAGGGAGGGGTCCTAGCTTCTTCCAGTTTGTAAATGAAAATCCTAATTTGGAATGTTAGAGGAGCTCAAAAGCCGTCATTTTGATCCTCTTTTGGCAGATTATTGCAGTTATATCATTTTGATATATGTGTTCTTTTAGAAACTAGGCTGTCCGGTGATAGTCTGACTCGGCTTCGGAGATAGATTTCCCGTTCATGATCCTCGTATGTTGTGGAGGCTGATGGTATGTCAGGGGGTATTTTGGCCATTTGGCGTGCCTCGGCTGTTACGGTTGATGCCTTCCATCAGTGCAACCAGCAGATTGGGCTTGTTGTTACTGAGGGGTTGTCTGACCCTTGGCTTCTTTCGGCTATATATGCTAGTACGGATTATAGGGAGAGATGGGTCCTCTGGTCTGAGTTGCTTTCCCTCCTTGCCCAGGGTACCCCATCTATTATTGCTAGAGATTTTAACTGTATCACTGAGGCTGAGGAAAAGCGTGGTGGCAGACGGTTTTTGGCTTCAGCTGATGTTAATGAATTTAGAACCTTTATTGGCTCTTCAGGGCTTTTGGATTTGGGGCATTCGGGGACCCAGTTCACTTGGTGCAATAACCGTCAAGACTCTTGTTGGTCCAGATAGCAACCCAAGAGGGGGGGTGAATTGGGTTTTTCAAAAATTAAACTCTTTTTAAAAACAATCCCCCAGCGGAAGTGAAAGCTTAGATGTGCACGAATTAAAACAGAGTATGCACATAGAGAGTTAGAGACAAGGAAACAATCACTGCAAACACAAGAATTTTATAGTGGTTCGGTGTACCTACACCTACATCCACTCCCAAGTACCTCTTGGGTCCACACTATAATCAATCTGATTACAGCAGAGTTGTTTTACAAGCTCACAACTCGAACTTGTTGTTTTCCCGGGTGCACAACGAACCCAGCTGGTTTTCAAGGCTCACCAGCACACAACCTTACAACACAAGCAACTGCTTGCACAAGGCTAACAACCTCAATTGAATCAATCCCTTGATTGACCCAGCAAACAATAACGTTTTACAAATCAAGAGCTCCTCCAATGAGCAAATATACAATGATAGAACAAAGATAAAGAGATAGGAATCAAAGCCTGATTTGCAGATCTTGGTGGCTTGCTTCTTCTCTTCTCTTGAGTGGATCTTCCTTTAGTATGCTCTTGAAGCTCAGAAGATCAGAAAACTAGGGCTTGCTTCTTCTTTTGAGATTTCTTCAAAATGGAACTAAGAAAGCTAGGAATCTCTCTCTTTTCTGTTGGGAAATCAGTATAATCTTTCCTTTCGAATCTTCCCTCTTTTCTCTTTTGATTTTCTGATGAATTTCACTCTTGTTTTTCTTATTTCTCTTTTTTCCTCTCTTCTTGTCTTCCTTCTCTCTTTTTTCGAATACAACAAAAACCCCTTCTTATAGACCCTTCTTAATCCATAAATAGCTGAAAACTATCCGTTAGAAACAAGTGTAAGAAGGATTAGAACCAAATAGGGTAATAGCCGTTGGGATTAAAAAGGATAAAAATAAAGTTTAGAGACGTTCTGACAGTTTTGGAGTCATTTCTGACAATATGGAGTCGACTCTAACTTTTCTGGAGTCGGCTCTAAATCGAAAATCCCCAATCCGCTTGATCTGGAGTCGTCTCTGACTTTTCTGGGGTCGACACAAAAATCCTGGAGTCGACTCTAACAGTCCAGGTGTCGACTCTAAGTAGTGACCAGAAAAACCACCGTTCTATCTTTCTGTTGGAGTCGGCTCTAACAGTCCAGTTGTCGACTCTAAAGTCTGTGCCAATTTCCGAGTCGACTCTGCGATTCCATGTGTCGACTCTAATGTCTGCAATCTTACCTTGACATTAGATTCGAACTAGAACTTGATTTGTCTTGTGATTTTGATTAATAAATCAAATCATAAACTAAAAAACTTAACCAAAATCATTAGTAACTTCAAATGTTATACTCAAATAGTTTTGTTAATCATCAAAATCAATAATTGGGTCAACAATCTCCCCCTTTTTGATGATGACAAAAACTTTGAGTATATGCATTAAAGATTCATTTGAAATAAGCGTTATAGACATTGTTAAAGCTTTAAAACTTCCTAACAGAGAATTTGATGCCAAGTTTCAAAATAAACTTTAGAAATATACTTGAGTTCTATTATAAACACAATCAAGATGATTTAACTTTACACAGAAAATCATTAAGCTCCCCCTGCATTAAATAACTCCCCCTATGCAAGGTACATGTAAATAAATTGAAATCGATTTGATACCAATTGATTAGAATTTATAAATTTCTCTCCATCTCAAAATTTCTCTCCCCCTTTTGAGATATGCCAATTGATCAAAACATATTGAAATCTTATATTCTTTCATTCTCTCTTCCTATTTTCTTCTCTCTCTCCTTTATGCATATACAAATTTCTCTCCCCCTTTTTTGTTATCAGCAATAAGGTGAGTTTAAAAATAATAATGTAGGTTATCAGAGCGAGGTTGTTGGTTCATTCAATCATAGAGATAGTAAACTTCATTAATTGTAATTGCTAAGATAATTGTATTTCAATTCAAGATGCATTACATGTGTCTATTAAAATACATTCACAGTAAAGTACCATATCAATTAGAAATTCCTAGATACAAGCTAACAAAGTATAGTAAACTAGAAATCCTAAGATACAAACTTGAATATGAAAAGCTAATCTTAGGTTTTAATAGGTTAGGGTAGGATAGGCTTAGATAGGGTATCACTATAGGAAATAGAAGGTCAATCAAACATGTTTGTAGACAATTTTCTTCAGATGACCTATCAGTTCCATAATCTCATCTTTTGTGATTTCTTAAAGCCTTCAAGACAACCCTCAATTTGAGTAACAGCAAGGTCTATATCTTTCTTTAATTGTCCAGTAGCATTTAGATAAGCTCTAGATCCATCTGCGATCCCTTCCAGCCTTTCAAAAATCTTATGAAGCTCAGTACTAAGGGACTCTGCAGAGCTGCTAATGGAAAATGAAATCAAGTCAAGTCTGGAATTGATCTCCTCCTTAAACTGTCTGATGTCATCTCTCATCTGACTAATCTCATCTCTCTCTGACTGTCATACTCAGCTAATAATGCTCTGAGCTGACCAATCTGCACATCTAAAAATCTCCCAGATACAAATGCTGTCTGAGGTGGAGGTGAAGAGTATGTGCTTGGTCCAGCCTCAGAAGGTCCAGCTGTAGATAGTCCCGCAACAGATGGGTCAGGGATGTCCTCTGCTCTGGCCTTCTCAACTTTGGCCTCATGTCCTTTCTTTATCCAAATACCATTTACCTTTCTGAAGCCCATACGGTGAATGGTAGAGACATTGTAGTAGTCTGTATGCCTTAGTTTCCTCAGTGGCTCATTATCCATGATCAACACACCTTGGCTTCTAAATACCAAAGTCAGAATCATACCATATGGCAATGTGGATCTTTTCTTGGTAGCTGCCTCTGCCATATAGCCTATCATCATCCCAGCTAAATTTACTGGCCGCCAGTGATGATGCAATCCATCAGCAAGATGTCTCGCTCTGAGACATACTCAAATCGGCCTATCTTGGGAAATAAGATCCTCCCGCAGATGTTATGAAGTAGCATGAGTTCCAAGTTTAGTTGATTTGCCATAATCTCCTCAAACTCAGATACCTCTCTCCCCAACATCCTAGATAGGGCACCACCTCGATCATCATGCTGATACTCATTTAGCCCAACAGTGGGCATCTCTAACAAGTTTCCAAGGGTCTCAGTAGTGATTACAACTCTTGTTCCTCTAACATAACTTACTAAACCTCCCTCTCCTCTACTCAAATCATTGTAGAACTCTCTTACGAGGGCAGGGTAAGTAGGAATATCCAATGAACAAACCTTTTCCCATCCCATTTCCTTTAATTGACGGCCAATAGCAAAATCCTCAGAAGCAAAGAAATCAAAATCAACTTTCCTTTCGGTTGTGATAGCCTTACCTGCTAATGGTCGACATATGGAGAAGATGGAGAAGGTGGAGAAGCCTCTCGGGTGGCAGACGATGAAGACGAAGCTTGCCTCTGAATCGTGCGTCTCCTCGTGGGAACCGCCAGTCCACCAACAGTAGCACGCCTCTTAGGAGCCATAGGGTTTGAATGGAATGAGTAATCAAGAGATTTGAAGGGTTTAGAGTGTTGGAATTAGTTTGGAACGACTCTAGAGAAGATTTGGAGATAATAGAGTTCGTATAGGTGTCGACTCCGCCTTATATTTTGACCTAGGTTCACTTAGAGTCGACTCCCGCAAAGCGAGGTGTCGGCTCCGAACCAGAAAATCTGTCAGCACCCGAATTAGAGTCGGCTCTGCAGAAGTAGGTGTCGGCTCTAATTGCCCAGACAGAACATCAAATAGGAAGGTGTCGACTCCACAATAGTTTCAGTAAAAAATTCAAATTTCAAGGATCTGAAACTGATCAAATTGATCATCAAACTCTAGACAAGTGTCCCTTAACAATTGGGGAAACAATGAATCAAATTTCTAGATAAATTTCCTTATTGAACATAGAGGATTTTCAAGAAATTGATGAAGTCTAGATAGTTGTTGTCCTTAAGAGTTTCAGAAAGTCATTCTAAAGGATCACAAACTCCTAATTCTCCTCTAAGATAACAAAATCTTTCTTCACTTAATGGTTTGGTAAAAATATCAGCTAATTGATCATTAGTATTCACATATTCAAGACAAACATCATTGTTGGAAACATGTTCTCTGATAAAGTGATGTCTAATTTCTATGTGTTTAGTTCTAGAGTGTTGGATTGGATTCTTCGTTAGATTGATTGCACTAGTGTTATCACATCTAATAGGAATTTTATCAAGTGTGATACCATAATCTTCAAGTTGTCGCTTAATCCAAAGGATTTGAGCACAGCAACTTCCAGCTGCAACATACTCTGCCTCAGCAGTGGATAATGCAACCGAATTTTGCTTCTTGCTAAACCAAGAGATTAAGTTACTTCCTAAAAGTTGGCATGCACCACTTGTACTCTTCCTATCTAATTTACAACCAGCATAATCAGAATCAAAATAAGCAATCAACTTCAAAGTTGAGTCTCTAGAATACCATAATCCTACATTTTTAGTTCCATTTAAGTATCTAAAGATTCTTTTAACAGCAAATAAATGTGATTCTTTAGGATTAGATTGATATCTTGCACATAGGCAAACAGAAAACATACTATCTGGCCTACTTGCAGTTAAGTAAAGAAGTGATCCGATCATACCTCGGTAATGCTTCTGATCTACTTTCTTACCTTCTTCATCCTTGTCCAGCTTGCATGAGGGACTCATTGGCGTACCAAGGGGTTTAGCAGATTCCATACCAAACTTCTTGAGTATTTCCTTTGTGTACTTTGTTTGGTTGATGAAAATCCCCGCTTTCTCTTGTTTGATTTGAAGTCCAAGGAAGAAGTTGAGTTCTCCCATCATGCTCATCTCGAATTCTCTGCATTAACTTAGCAAATTCTTGACAAAGGAGATTGTTAGTAGCACCAAATACAATGTCATCAACATAAATTTGAACAATTAATAAATCCTTTTCTTTTCTTTTTAAAAACAAAGTCTTATCAACATTTCCTCTAGAAAAATTATTTTCAATAAAAAATTTACTCAATCTATCATACCATGCTCTAGGTGCTTGCTTTAAACCATAAAGTGCTTTGTATAATTTGAAGATGTGGTTTGAAAATTCATGATCTTCAAAACCAGGAGGTTGTTCAACATAAACTTCCTCATTTATAAAACCATTTAAAAATGCACTTTTAACATCCATTTAAAATAAATTGATATTGATGCAGCATGCAAAAGCAAGTAATAACCTAATGGCTTCTAATCTAGCAACAGGTGCAAAGGTTTCATCAAAATTATACCTTCTTCCTGATTATATCCCTTTGCAACTAATCTAGCCTTGTTTCTAATCACCAAGCCATTTTCATCCAATTTATTTCTAAAAACCCATTTAGATCCTATTATAGGGTGGTCTCTAGGTCTGTTTACTAGGGTCCAAACTTGGTTCCTAGTGAATTGGTTTAACTCTTCCTGCATTGCTAACATCCAATAACTATCTTTCTCAGCTTCCTCTATAGTTTTGGGTTCTATATGAGATACAAATGCAAGATGATTATTGATATTTCTCATTGATGATCTAGTCCTTACACCTTGAGATGGATCACCTATGATTAGGTCCTTAGGATGACCATAAGCATATCTCCAATCTCTAGTAGATCTTTATCATTATGAGCAGTATCAATACCATTATCCTTAGCTGAGTCATCATCCTTAGCTTTAGGTTCTTGATCTAAAGATACATTTAATTTTTCAATACCTCTTTCAATCAAAGATGTATCTTCCTCATCATCAATTTTACCCGAACTGATGCTAAAGACTCATCAAACACTATATGAATGGATTCTTCTACAACTAAGCTTCTCTTATTAAATACTCTATATACCTTGCTAGATGTAGAATATCCTAGGAAAATACCTTCATCAGACTTTGCATCAAACTTCCCAAGATTGTCCTTACCATTGCTATGAATAAAGCATTTACAACCAAATGCATGAAAATAACCTAAATTGGGTTTCCTATTATGCCATAGTTCATAGGGAGTCTTCTTAAGGATAGGTCTAATCAGGGCTCTATTTAGGATATAACATGCTGTGTTTATAGCTTCCACCCAAAAATATTTTGGAAGTTGGCTTTCACATAGCATGGTACGGGCCATGTCTTCTAAAGTCCTATTCTTTCTTTCTACAACCCCATTTTGTTATGGTGTCCTAGGTGCTGAAAAATTATGATGTATGCCTTTTTCAAAACAGAAATTTTTCAAATAAGTGATTTTCAAATTCAGTTCCATGATCACTTCTAATAGACACTATGGTAGTGTTTTTCTCATT
Organism: Calamus simplicifolius; assembly: GCA_900491605.1. Lineage (NCBI taxonomy): Eukaryota > Viridiplantae > Streptophyta > Magnoliopsida > Arecales > Arecaceae > Calamus > Calamus simplicifolius. Next base: position 702,510 of record UESW01003899.1, read on the forward strand.
TGTGACTTTCTTAACGAATTTCAGAAATATTAAGAAAGTCTCATTTTTGTGAGCCAAAAATATTACCCAAGTGAATCTAGAGTAATCATCTACTATCACAAGACCATATTTCTTTCCTCCTAAACTTGTGGTTCTAGTAGGTCCAAAAAGGTCCATGTGTAGTAGCTCTAGTGGCCTAGTAGTTGAAACAACATTCTTAGATTTGAAAGAAGTTCTTGTTTGTTTTCCAAATTGACATGCATCACAGATTTGATTATTTTCAAAATTTAAGCAAGAATACCTTTAACTAGATCCATTTTCAATTGTTTAGAAATTAGGTGTATGCTTGCATGACCTAATCTACGGTGCCATAGCCAACCAATCTCATTCATCTTAGCATTATTAGCAACTAAGCAATGATTACTTGGAGATAAATTACTCAAATCAATTAAGTACACATTGCATAACGTTTACCAACAAGAATAATGCTGTTATCAATGGGATTAGTAGCAGTGCAAATAGAAGCTTCAAAGGAAACTTTGAAACCTTTATCACACAGTTGGCTAATACTTATCAAATTATGCTTAAGTCCATCAATATATAAAACATTATCAATATGAGTAGATGGAGTAATTTGAATCTTACCAATACCCATGATATGGCCTTGACCATTATCACCAAAAGTAACTACTCCACCTCTTTTCGATTCAAGGGTGATGAATTGATCTTTGTCACCCGTCATGTGTCTTGAGCAACACTATCAAGGTACCACTTTCTTTTTAGTCTGATGGCTGCAAGACACTCCTGCAAAATATTCATATCTTAACTTTAGGTACCCAAGCCTTCTTGGATCTTTCATGGTTAGACGCAATAAATATTGTTCCTTTGAGAATCCAAATCATCTTTCTTTTATCATGTGGAGTTTTACACATATAAGATTTATGTCCTTTATTTTCACATTTAAAACAAGTAATATTTGATGATTTTTTAGCATGTACAAAAATATTTTTAAGGATTTTTGCTTTTTAAGTGGATTATATTCTAATCCAGCTTTATCAAAAACAGCTTTTTGATTGTCCAAAATCATATTAAGTTTGATAGAGCTCAAAGTAAATTTATCAACTATAGGTTTAAGTCTATCAACTTCATTTTTCAAGCTTTCATTTTCTTTCATCAAAAGTTCTTTTTCTACAACATGCTTTTCATTTTCTAAAGATGTATTTTGCATTTGATTTTTCAAATCTTTGTTCTTTGAACTTAATTTTGCAAAATCATCCATCAATTCATAAATAGCACTATGCAACTTAACGAAAGTAAAGTCATCAAGAAAACTCGGACTTACCTCATCATTGTTTGCCATCAAGCATAGATTGGCCATTTCACTCTTCTTTTCCTCTTCGGAACTTGAGCTTTCCGAATCACTCCATGTGGCCATCATTGCCTTCTTTTTGAATCTCTGGGTGCCTTTCTTTAGTTGTGGGCATTCAGATTTAAAGTGACCCGGCTTCTTGCATTCAAAACAGATAACTTCTTTTTCTTTGCCCTTGTCCTCATCTTTTCTAGCAAAGGGCTTTTTCTTTTCAAACTTCTTCTTCTTCATGAATCTTTTAAATTTCCTTGTGATGAGTGTCATGTCCTCATCATCACTTTCATCTTCAGATTCATGAGGCTCTTCCATATATTCAAAAATCTTAAGAGCCATAGTCCTCTTCTTCTTTGACTCATCATCATCAACATATTGCTTAACTTGAAGCTCATGAGTCATCAAGGATCCCAATAATTCTTCCAAGGGTAGGGTACTTAGATCCTTTGCCTCTTGTATTGCAGTCACTTTAGCTTCCCAAGTCCTAGGCAAGGAACGCAAAACCTTCCTCACAAGATCAGAATTATCATAAGATTTACCAAGACTTTTTATACCATTAACTATATCAGTAAATCTTGTAAACATATCAGAAATAGATTCACATGCATCCATTTTAAACAATTCATACTTATGAACTAGCATGTTAATCTTGGATTCCTTGACTTGATTTGTTCCCTCATGGGTAACCTCAAGCCTATCCCAGATTTTCTTAGAAGAAATGCAAATAGATATACGATTGAATTCATTTGCATCTAATGAGCAGTACAAAACATTCATAGCCTTGGCATTAAGTTGTGCCAATTTTTTATCATGTTCATCCCATTCCGTTTCTGGTTTAGGAATCTCCATGCCATTAATTCTAGTAGTGGGTGTGTGTGGTCCATTGACTATAATGTTCCATAGATCATAGTCAAGTGCTTGAATGAAAATTTTCATTCTAGCCTTCCAATAGCCATAGTTTAAGCCATTAAACAAGGATGGTCTATTTGTAGATTGGCCTTCGGAAAAAGATGAACCAGCTTGAGCTGCCATGTGGATCTTTGACTTTGATCGTTAGATCAAATCAAATGAGCACTAGCTCTGATACCAATTGTTGGTCCAGATAGCAACCCAAGAGGGGGGGTGAATTGGGTTTTTCAAAAATTAAACTCTTTTTAAAAATAATCCCCCAACGGAAGTGAAAGCTTAGATGTACACGAATTAAAAAAGAGTATGCACAGATAGAGAGTTAGAGACAAGGAAACAATCACTGCAAATACAAAAATTTTATAGTGGTTCGGTGTACCTACACCTACATCCACTCCCAAGTACCTCTTGGGTCCACACTATAATCAATATGATTACAGCAGAGTTGTTTTACAAGCTCACAACTCAAACTTATTATTTTTCCGGGTGCACAACGAACCCAGCTGGTTTTCAAGGCTCACCAGCACACAACCTTACAACACAAGCAACTGCTTGCAAGGCTAATAACCTCAACTGAATCAATCCCCTGATTGACCCAGCAAATAATAACGTTTTACAAATCAAGAGCTCCTCCAATAAGCAAATATACAATGCTAGAACAAAGATAAAGAGATAGGAATCAAAGCCTGATTTGCAGATCTTGGTGGCTTGCTTCTTCTCTTCTCTTGAGTGGATCTTCCTTTAGTATGCTCTTGAAGCTCAGAAGATTAAAAAACTAGGGCTTGTTTCTTCTTTTGAGATTTCTTCAAAATGGAACTAAGAAAGCTAGGAATCTCTCTCTTTTCTGTTGGGAAATCAGTATAATCTTTTCTTTTGATTCTTCCCTCTTTTCTCTTTTTATTTTCTGATGAATTTCACTCTTGTTTTTCTTATTTCTCTGTTTTTCCTCTCTTCTTGTCTTCCTTCTCTCTTTTTTTCGGATACAACAAAAACCCCTTCTTATAGACCCTTCTTAATCCATAAATAGCTGAAAACTATCCATTAGAAACAAGTGTAAGAAGGATTAGAACCAAATAGGGTAATAGCGTTGGGATTAAAAAGGATAAAAATAAAGTTTAGAGACGTTCTGACAGTTTTGGAGTCGTTTCTGATAATTTAGAGTCGACTCTAACTTTTTTGGAGTCAGCTCTAAATCAAAAATCCCCAATCCGCTCGATCTGGAGTCGTCTCTGACTTTTCTGGGGTCGACACAAAAATCCTCTGGAGTCGACTCTAACAGTCCAGGTGTCGACTCTAAGTAGTGACCAGAAAAACCATCGTTCTGTCTTTCTATTGGAGTCAGCTCTAATAGTCCAGGTGTCGACTCTAAAGTCTATGCCAATTTCCGGAGTCAACTCTGCGATTCCATGTGTCGACTCTAATGTCTGCAATCTTACCTTGACATTAGATTCGAACTCAAACTTGATTTGTCTTGTGATTTTGATTAATAAATCAAATTATAAACTGAAAAACTTAACCAAAATCATTAGTAACTTTAAATGTTATACTCAAATAGTTTTGTTAATCATCAAAATAAATAATTGGGTCAACAGCTCTGCTCGTATTTGGGAGAGACTTGACAGAGCTATGGCTATGGCCCAGTGGCTCCATATGTACCTGGGGGTTACTGTCTCTCACCTTTCGAGGATTGCTTCTGATCATTGCCCTATTTTGATTTCGACGGAGGCTGATATGCATCGGCATAGACAGTTTAGATTCGAGCAGTTCTGAATGGTTCATTCAGCTGCTCGGTCTATCATTTCTCAGGTTTGGTATCTTCCTGTCAGGGGTAATGCTATTTATCGCCTTTCCCGACGTCTTATGCTGGCTAGACGTCATCTTTCCTCTTGGAATAGGCGGGAGGTGGGGGATTTGGTTAGACAAGTTGAACTGGTTGAAGCTGACATTACGGCTTTGTAGCTCGGATCTCTCTTCTCTTCGAGACATGCTCGCTCATCACCATTCTCTTCTTTGGCAGCAGGAGATGTTTTGGAGGCAGAGGTCCAGGGTTTAGTGGATTTGTGAGGGAGATCGTAATACCAGATTCTTCCATCAGGCTACTTTGAAGCGGCGTGCCGCTAACAGGATCTGGAGGTTAGTCGATGGGGAGGGGCGTATTTTGGAGGATACGCAATCTATACAGGACCTGCTTCTAAATTCTTTCAATCTAGATGGGCTGAATCCATAGCTGATGGGGCTCCGATTGTTCGGGTGCCTGATTCCAGAAAGGTTTCCTCCCAGGATAATATTATGCTTGTTAGGCCGATCACTTCGGAGGAGATTCGGATGGCTCTTTGGGAGCTTGGCCTAGATAAGGCCCCTAGGCCTGATGGGTTTCTGGCTCTCTTCTTCTGTCACTATTGAGATATTGTGGGGCCGGAGGTGGTTCAGGCTATTCAGATTGTTTTCCAATCTAAGCACATCCATTTGGAGTGGAATCGGACTCTTATTACTTTGGTGCCCAAGCGTTCGGCGGCTTCTCTCCCGCAGCATTTTTGGCCGATCAGTCTGTGCACTACCCTATATAAGGTATGTGCTCGCCTATTAGCTGGTCGTCTTCATCTTGTGATTCTTCGTCTCATTTCTATTGAACAAGGGGAATTTATTAGAGGGTGTTCTATATCATATAATGTTCTCATTGCTCAGGAATTTATGCATGATCTTCATAGAGCTCCAGCCAGTCGCTATCTTATGGCAGTTAAGCTTGATATGAAGAGAGCTTATGATAGATTGAGTTGGGCTTTTTTGCACCGCTCTCTTCAGGAGTTTGGGTTTGATGACTTGTTTATTGAGTGGATCATGGCCTGTATTCAGAAGCCTTCCTTTGCTTTGATCATCAATGGTAGTCTGACAGAGTATTTCCACTCTGCGTGGGGTTGAGACAGGGATGCCTATTATCCCCTTTGTTATTTATTCTGGCTGTGGACGATATTTCTCGTGCTTTTCATCAGGCCCAACTGGATCAGCGGATTATTTCGTACATGGCCGGCAGTGAGGGCCCTTCGATCTCTCATCTTTTCTTTGCCGATGACTGTATTCTTCTGGGTCAGGCCACTATTGATAATGCGACTTCCTTATACTATATATTGCAGCGCTATTGTCAGGCTTCGGGTCAAAGGGTTAACTTTCTTAAGTCATCTACATGTTTTAGCTTGAAGACCTCTAGATCTACTAGGGAAGCCATTATTAATCTGTCAGGTATCACTACTCAGACTAATCGTTTTATGTATCTGGGGATCCCAATAACTGATAGATGCCCCCGCTGTTCTGACTATGCTGAGCTTGAGAGGCGGGTGCGATAGCGTGTGGAGGGGTGGCAGGTCACCAGTTTATCTATGATGGTCAGTGTCATTATTATTCGTTCGGTACTCTCTTCTCTTCCTTTATATCTTATTTCGAATGCTGCCATTCCGATTACTTGTCTTAGGAGGATTGAGAGATGTTTCAGAGATTTTCTATGGGCTTCTATGCAAGATGGCCATGGTATTCATCTATTATCCTAGGATAAGGTATGTATGCCTATCCAAGATGGTGGTAAGGGAATTCAGTCTTTGATTGCTAGAAGAAAAGCTCTTCTTGCCAGGCATGCATCGCATTTCCTCTTGGAGCCACAGTGTCTTTGAAGCTCTCTGATGCGAGCGAGGTATGGTGACTGGTCGTCTAGCTTGCCCATTATGATGCCCCAGGGCTCTTCTCCTTGTGGAAGGAGATTTGTAGTTATGGTCAGTCTATCAGGGATAATTTCTCTTGGATGATAGGAGATGGTTATTCGATAGATGTCATCCAGGTTACTTGGATTTCTGAGCTCCCTCTTTCGAGGTGGCCCTCCTTTATAAATATGGAAGCCCCCACCCGTTTAAAGGTTAAGGATTTGCTTTCCTCTGATCCCCCTGCTTGGCATATTCCTACTGTGACCTGTTTCTTTGGGGAGGAGCTCTCTCAGAGGATTCTCTCGCTGCCTATTATGCCTGGTCATTCTGTTGATTCTAGGCTTTGGCAGAGATCTTATCTCTCTAGGATCCCCACTAGGGACCTTATGAGGATGTTTAGGCCTCAGCCTCAGTGTATGGAGGATGCAGCTTGGATTTGGAAGCTTCCTATTCTTCCCAGGGTACACTTATTCATATGGAAGCTTCTTTGGGACTGCTTTCCAACATGTGCCCTCCTCTCTCGAAGGGGTCAGTCTATTCAGCTGTCCTGTCCTCTATGTAGGCAAAGCGAGGAGTCTTCTGATCATGTTATCTTCCTTTGCTCCATAGCTAGACGGATATGGTATCTGATGGGCTATACTAGCAAGCGGGATGGTATGGCCTCCCCGCGATCTTTGTTTTTCCATGATATTTTGTGGGGTTCTCAGCATAAGCGGGGGCTTTGGGCTGTCACGGCTTATCAGATTTGGATGTCGAGGAATTAGCTAATCTTCTCTAATGACCCTATTGCTCCTCATAGGATTGTGAGGAAGATTAGATCGTTGACGGTGGAATGCGCCCGTATTATTAGTGGAGTTGGTTCTGACTCTTCTGGCCTCTGGGGTTCCCCTACTGCTTCGGCAACAAACCGGCATACGGTTTTTATTTCTTGGGAACCCCCCCAGGATTTGTCAAAATCAACTTTGACGGGAGCGTCCGGGGTAGAGTTGCTGGTTCGGCTTTCATCATTCGAGGGCCGCTGGGAGACTTGTTGGCAGCTGGAGGTTTTGGTTCTCTTGACTCCTCTGTCCCGATAACTGAGCTTTATGCTGCCTGGGCAGGTATTTCTTATGCTGCTCGGATTCTTCACACACGTAGGATCATGGTTGAGGGTGATTCTATGACAGTTATCTCTTGGTTGAAGAACGAGCATTGCTATATTGGTACTACTAACCCGATCCTCAGGGATATTTGGTCTATGCTTCGGGAGGTTGGTTCTGTCCAGATTCGTCATATATTTATGAAGCCAATTCGGTGGCGGACTGGACAGCTTCTTTTATGGCTAAGTATACTGGATCTTGGTTATGGAGACCGGGTGTCCCCTGTCCTAGTCTTCTGTAGCAAATTTTGTCCTCTGATGTATCTGGGCTGATTCGCACTAGACTTGTCTGATCGTCCGTTTGTACCAAAAAAAATACTAATTTCATAATTTTAATGTAGGAGCCAAAGTTTTTGTAAGTATAAAATTAAAATAAAAAATATTATTTTAAAAGATAATTTTTATTTTTACCTGTTCTTCTTTTAGCACTGCATCGGCGAATGCACTAGGAACACTATATAAAAGCGCCAGGTACTTTTTTTATCCCCTTTGCTCCTTTCACGCTCGACCATCAGGTTAAAGGGGAAGGAAGAAGCATCAATTCGGGCATTTGTAAACAGATAATCTATTCAAATTATCGATAAAAGAGGTTCATTAGATAATTATTTTTGATATATATTTTGAATGATAAAATATCTTGTAATGGTAATCCAGATTATCTCTGATAAGGATTGTCACAAGAAAGGATGATTATCCATATTATCAGAGATCTGGTAATCTTATAAATTATTTTTTAACAAGATTATCCTTTCTTTCTTTAATCACTTTATATTCTCATCCTCTTATACCGACCTCGTTGTAACCTTCTGTTGACGCCGAGCCACCTTCCTTGAACGCTAGGGAAAACGGGGGTCCTTCTCACCGGACTCTTGCAAGAAAAGTCCCTGAAGACCGGATGTTTCTGTGGGGACCCTTCGATGCTCAAGTCAGTCACTCGGGAACATACAAGAATTAGCTAGTAGAAGAAAGCTAGAGGGTTAGAGTTCAGGATCCTTCCCTCGTTGTAAATGTGAGCTTTTATACCTGTTCAAATATCTCCCCCCCTTTATGCTTCCAGAAGGTTACCGATTTCATGATGTCCCCGTCCGATAACGGACAAAAAGGAGAGGCTGGCAATGACAGGCCGTATCGTTACCGTGCGTCAGAGGTGCGTCAGAGGGGTCCTGCTTGATTTGCCACCCGTCGATACGGTCTTACAAGTGTCGGGCGGTTACGACTGCATCAGGTACGCGCCGTTAAGAGGTATGGCCGCATGCAACCACAGGCGAGCAGTGAGTCATACGCTATAACGGGATATGGCCATACGTAGTCGCATGCAAGTAGCGGGTTGCACGCCGTAACGAGGTATGGCCACGTACTGTTATGGACGCGTGGTGGACCATATGCCTTAATGAGGCATGGTGACACACTGTAGTAGCCGAGCAGTGGGCCGCGTGGGCATGCCAGGTGGCTCGCAGCTATAAGCTGGCCTCGGAGGTTGGCTTCGGAGGTTGGCTTCGGAGGTGGGCCTCGAAGGTTGGCCTCGGAGGTTGGCCTCAGAGGTTGAAGTGGGACGCCGTCAGTCTCCTTTACTATTAACCTTGATGGTACTGGATCAGCCATATCAGATGCCCCCTCGCCCCTGAGATGGAGCGGGTCCACCCTGGCGAAGCGAAAGGGGTGTCACCTCCCCAGTCGCTGATCCCCGTTCGCTGCCAACTGCCCCCAGCCACGTGTCTATGGATGTTGCGATAAGTTAGCACGGCCGACTTGGGGGATGTGAAGGGAAGCCGCTGCTGTCCGTCCGATTTGCCGCGATCGCCCTCGAGGTGAGGTTGTCCTTTTGAAATTTGTGAAAAGCGGCCGCCATCATTGCCATCATGGCGCTGGCGTCAGCGGTGTCCCATCATTGACCGGAGGCGGTTTGTTCCACGCGCTGGACGCCTACCGAGGCGGCCCAGCCTATAGCGGGAGTCCGCGTGACTAGAAAATCAAGGCGGGATGATTTGAAACTTGACAAAACCTGAGCGAAGGTTGAATACTCATCATTTTACTTTAGTTATCTCCTTCCTCTGGTCCTCTGCTCCCTCTGCAACCCGAGAATCGCCCCCTGCCATTTCTTTCTCCAGGTTAGCCTTCTGTCCATCCTAATCCTTCCTTCCTCTTTCCAAACTTTTGTCATGGCCTCCTCACCATCCTGGACTTCTTCCTCTCCCTCTGACGACCGTATTTCTCCCTCGATACTTCGTGCCTCTTCATCTCCTTCTTCTTCATGGTCCTCTGATCCAGAGGATCGTCTTCCCCTGTCCCAACGACCGGTTGCTACCAGAGCGCCTGCAAAGGGATGCTCGGCGGCGGTCAGCCAGGCCCCAGCGAGGAGGCGCCAGGCAGCGGCCGACACCTCTTTAAGGGCGGGGGTGGAATCCCCGGAGGGGACCGCCTCAACAGTAACGGGTCAAGACTTAGCCAGAATTAGGGCCCGTTACCAAGTACCCTGAGATGTCGGGCTCTTCCTTCCGACCCCCGATGACAGGGTGGTCTCCTCCCGGCCCGGCAGAGTTGCCATTTACGAGATTTTCCTTAGGTTAGGCCTTTGTCTACCCTTTCATCCCTTTTTTATTAACCTTTTGGACTATTACTCTTTGACTCTCGCTCAACTAGTCTCAAACTCCCTTCGGACCGTCTGCGCTTTTGTTATCTTTTGGCACCACCTCCAAATTACCCCCCGACTCTCCCTCTTCCGCTGCTTTTACACCCTCAGGCAGCAGAGGGGTTGGTGGCTATTCCAGCCCCGACCCGGTCAGGTCCTTAAGCTTCTCCTCCCTACCTCGGTCAAGGGATGGAAATCTCATTTCTTCTTTGTTGACTTTGACCAAGTCAAGTCTCGGTGGGGGGACCCCGACCTCCGATCCAACATGAACTCCACTGTCCTCCCAGGAGATCAAGAAGCGATGGGGCAACTGTTGAATGCCAACATCCCCAGGTACAACTTGCTTCTGTCGGAGTACAACCTCCAGCTGGCGGGCCTCACCACACAGAGCGGTGAGTAATGGACGCCCCAGCACTTAGCCAAATTGCCCTCTCTTTTTTTCTCTTTTTTTTTGCTGACTCCGACTGGTGTTGTGCAGCAATGAAACCTCCAACCGCCATGGTTAGGAAATCTACGATCAAGCAGATGAGGGACCATGGTGGCCCAAGTGAGGGGCAGCAGGCGTCGGCCCCCAAGTGCCTCACTGTGAGGGCATCTTTGTCGGCTGAGCGGCGTGAGTCTCCACCGGTCCCGGAGGTGGATCTGACAGCCGATACCCCGCCAGAAGAGGCGAGGGCCGAAGGGGCGATGACGGAGGATCCGGCGATGGTGGAGCCAGCGGCGATGGAGCCCCTAGCTTCCAGCGAACCACCCCCAGTCGAAGTGGATAGAAGTTGGGGGGAGGGGCCATCAAGGACAACAAGTCCTCCCCCCGAATAGATACCGACGAGCAGCCCACCGCGTGCCGAGCCGGAGCACGTCAGAAACACCGAGGGGAGCAGGGCTGGGCCAACCCCTCGCGGGTTCTCCTTAATAAACGACGAGCACTGGGCTGAACAACTCATGTCCTATGTCGTTCAACCTAATATTCAAGAGGAGCTCCGTGATGCGTGTTATAGCGCAACGATTAAAACACCTTAATTTTACTAATATAATAGTGAGAGTAAGGGATCGATTCCACAGGGACTTTAGCGATTATCTTGAAATAAATTTATAAATTTAATTAAATAGATAGTTAATAGTGCAAAATAATCAAGATATGGTCTATCTTATAAGAGCACGATCCGTACCCGTAGATCACGGCCCGTCCCTTTTAAGCATAGATCATTCTAAAATTATTTTCACTTAAATATAATTTAATAATAATTAAACATGAACAGAAACTTTATTTCATATAAATCAAAAAGTTATGACATTAAGAAGGCAACAGATTGCAATAAATTCCTGAACCAAACTAAAGATGGGATGGAGTCTTTGTTCCTTCCTCTGCATGCACCTTCAAGCCATGGACGTCTCTTCTGGGAACAGAGCCACGAACCACCGATGTAACAGAGCTCTTCAATCCACAGCACGAATCAAAAGACACGAATGTAACTCCTTCAATCCACGGACGGAACAGAGGACGAATAGAGCCTTCAATCCACAGACTCTCCCAATCACCTAGAACAGAGCACCTTCTCACGGCCTGGAAGAAGAGGAGATCACGGCCTAGAACAGAGCCTTCTTCACGGCTGGAACAGAGTCTTCTTCGAATCCCACGAACGCCTTGGAACAAAACCTCGAGGAAGAATACGGACGGCTCCTGGGCACACCCTCCTCCCTCCTCCCTCTGCTGCTATTTGTAGAAGCCTAGATGCGGTCCTGTTTCTATATCAGTTGTCCTGTTTCTATATTAAACGCTAGGATGCAGACGACGCGGACGCGGACGCGGAGAAAGCTTTCTTTCTACTCTAAATTACTTTCTAATTTGGCACCCAGACAGATTCGGATTTCGGAGGGATCGTGGCAAGATTGCAGAGATGATTTCCCTTCCAATTTCAACTATATTCCTTAATTGCTGCCGTCTGTGAAATCTGGCTTCTTCCTTTAATTCCATTAAACTTGGGATACTTTTGATAATTTTTGATGTTGGGAATCTTTTTGACGGCGAGGATCTTCTCAGCGGCGATATTTTTGGCGAAAGAATCAAGCCTTGGCAGCCTCTGTGCATCACAGAGGTCTGTTTGAAAGAGCCTGGGAAGAAGACGATGAAGTCGGCAATGGAATTGCCGACTTTGCTTTAAAATGTGTGCTAATAAACAAATAAATCCTTATAAAATCAATTCCGAGCTCATTTTAAGTCCGATTCGAGTGCCGTTTGCGTCGTTAAATTTCTAAAATCGAGCTATTTAAATTGATAAGATTTTACCTAAAATATTATATAAAATATTAAAATATTAAATAATAATAGGTAGTTGATTTATTAATTAATAGGTTTAGTGATAATTATATATGTGTTTATCACTCCCCCCAACTTGAATCTTACTCATCCTCGAGTAAATAAGAATTTAGAAATATGTACCAAGCTAGTCCAAGAATTGATAGTTATCTTACAATTCTTCTCTGGTCATAGTAAAAGAATAGATCATACTAAAAGAATAAAAAGTTAAAAATAACTAATAAATTGGATTACCTCCCAAGAGCGCTAAATTTAAAGTCTTCAGCCAGACTGTGCTGCTCATTATGATAGTGTTGGGTTTACAAGATCAATTGATTCAACAACTTCTCCAACATTTATTTCTTCTATATATGGTTTCAAACGTTGGCCATTTACTTTGAATGTATTTCCCTGCTTGGGGTCTTTAAGCTCTACCGCTCCATGGGAAAATACTTGAGTTACTATAAAAGGTCCATTCCATCGTGAACGAAGTTTTCCAGGGAAAAAGTGTAATCTTGAATTGTAAAGCCATACTTTTTGATTTGGTTCAAAAGTTTTTCTATTAATAAATTTGTTATGATATGCTTTGGTTCATTCTTTATAAATTTTTGAGCTTTCATATGCATCATTTCGTAGCTATTCTAACTCATTTAATTAGAGTTTTCTATTGACACCTGCATTTTTCATATCATAATTAAATTGCTTGATGGCCCAAAATGCACGATGTTCTAATTCTACAGGTAAATGGCAGGCCTTTCCAAATATGAGCCTGTAAGGAGACATTCCTATGGGAGTTTTAAATGCAGTACGATAAGCCCATATTACATCATCCAAACGTTCTGACCAATCTTTCCTATCAGGTCTCAATGTTTTCTCAAGGATATGTTTAATTTCTCTATTTGATATTTCAACTTGGCCACTAGTTTGGGGATGATAAGGTGTAGCTACCTTATGAGTAATTTCATATTTGTTCATTAATCCTTCAAAGTGTCTATTCGTGAAATGTGTACCCCCATCACTAATTATAGCTCTTGGGCATCCAAAATGACTAAGGATATTATGCTGAATAAACTTGATTACAACTTTATGGTCATTGGTTCGAGTTGCCATGGCTTCAATCCATTTTGACACATAATCAACTGCCACTAGAATGTATTCGAATCCAAAAGAGGAAGGAAATGGGCCTATAAAATCAATACCCCATACATCAAAAATTTCTACAACCAAGATAGGGTTTAGGGACATCATGTCTTTTCAAGAAATATTTCTTATTTGTTGACATTGGAGACAATTACGACCAAATTCATGTGCATCTTTAAAAAGAGTTGGCCAATAAAACCCACTTTATAGTACCTTTGCTGCAGTTTTCTTTCCACTAAAATGTCCTCCACAGGCAAGAGAATGATAGAAGTTAAGTATACTTTTGAATTCACTTTCGGGGACACGTCGCCTAATCACCTGATCCGAACAGTATTTAAATAATTCAGGGTCTTCCCAAAAGTAATATTTGATTTGTGAGAAAAATCTATCTTTTTCTTATTTTGTCCAGTGGGAAGGTACTTTACCTGTTGCCAAATAATTCATAATGTGAGCAAACCAGGGAAGACTACTATGGGAAATTGAGAATAGCTACTCATCAGGAAACCTATCTTTGATTATTTCTTTATTGTATTCTACTAAGATCCTAGAGATATGATCTGCTACCATATTTTCAAAACCCTTCTTATCTAAGATTTCTAGGTCAAATTCTTGTAGTAGAAGGATCCATCTAATCAGTCTGGGTTTTGTATCCTTTTTTGATAAAAGATGCCTTAATGCTGCATGATCAGAATAAACTAAAACCTTAGACCCTAACAGATATGATCTAAACTTTTCTAGAGCAAACACAACTGCTAGTAATTCTTTTTCAGTGGTAGTATAGTTTATTTGTGCATCCGAAAGAGTTTTTTTAGCATAATAAATTACATGAGGTTCTCGATTGAGTTTCTGTCCTAAAACTGCCCCTACAGCATAATCAGAAGCATCACACATAATTTCAAAAGGTATGGTCCAATCTGGGGGCTTGATAATTGGTGCAGTGGTCAAAGCAGTTCGAAGGATGTTATAAGCTATTAGACAATCTTCATCAAAATTAAAAGAACTATCTTTGGTTAACAAATTACACAATGGTCGAGAAATTTTACTGAAATCTTTGATGAAACATCTATAAAAACCAGCATGACCAAGGAAAGATCGTACTTGTTTAACTGAGGTTGGGGGTGGTAGATTTGAGATCAATTCAACCTTGGCTTTATCAACCTCAATACCTTGCTTTGAAACAATGTGTCCGAGCACAATTCCCTCATGAATTATAAAATGGCTCTTCTCTCAACTTAGGACTAAATTCATTTCCATACATATTTTCAGTACCTTAGTCAAGTTCTTGAGGCAGCTATCAAATGATGCACCAAAAACTAAAAAATCATCCATAAATACTTTCAAAAATTGATCAATCATATCAGAAAATATGGCCAGCATACATCGTTGAAAAGTGGCTAGTGCATTACAAAGACCAAATGGCATGCGTCTAAAGGCAAATGTTTCAAAAGGACAGGTGAAGGTGGTCTTTTCTTGATTTGCAGGAAATACTGGGACTTGATTGTATCCTGAATATCCATCTAAGAAACAAAAGAAATTTTGTCCCGCTAGCCGTTCTAGAATTTGATCGATAAAAGGCAAAGGAAAGTGATCTTTCCTAGTCACGACATTCAACTTTCGATAATCTATACACACTCTCCAACTAGTTGATGTGCGAGTAGGAATTGATTCGTCCTTTTCATTTTTAATCACAGTAATACCCAATTTTTTAGGTACTACTTGGATTGGACTGACCCATTGACTATCTAAAATTGGATAAATGATACCAGCATCAAGCCATTTTACTACTTCTTTTTTAACAACATTCCTCATGTTTGGATTTAACCTTCGTTGCATGTCTCTATGTGGTTTGGCTTCAATTTCACTATGAATATGGTACATGCAAACGGAAGGGTCAATTCCCTTAAGATCAGCTATTGTCCATCCAATTGCCTCTTTATGTTCTTTAAGTATATCTACTAATTTATCTTCCTGCTCAGAGGTTAGGGTAGATGCAATGATTACTGGAAGGGTATCATTGGGTCCAAGGAATGAATATTTTAAGTCATCTGGAAGAGGTTTCAATTCTAGTTGGGGTGGTTCTTCTAGGGATGGTATTAAAGGGTTTGGTTTAGTTGGAAGTTGTTCATATTTTATAGTCTAAGGAGGGATAGTGTCGAACTTAGGTGGTTCTAATAACATGTTTTTCTTTTTGGTATACTCATCAATATCAAAGTCATCTATTCCAAAATGTGTAAGACATATTTGTAAAGGATCCGAATCAAGCAAACTTTGGAATTTCTTATCTACTACTTTCTCTATCATGTTTATTTCATTTAAATCATACATAGGTGGTCCTTGGGAAGCATTAAAAATATTTAATCTCATCTTCTTGTTTCCAAAAGATACATCCATCACACCTATTCTACAATTTATACATGCATTAGCGGTAGCTAGAAAAGGTCTTCCAAGAATGATGGGAATTTGGTTAGGATTACCGCTAGATTCTATATCTAACACAAGGAAGTCAACAAGAAAATAAAATTTATCTACCTTTACTAATACATCTTCCAATATTCCACGAGGTTCTTTGACTGATCTATCTGCCAATTGTAGTGTTACTGTTGTGGGTTTCAATTCTCCAAATCCAAATAACTCATACACTGAACTTGGGAGAAGGTTTACACTCGCACCCAAATCTAATAATGCTTTCTTGATTGTGAAGTTTCCTATGACACATGATATAATCGGGGTACCAGGATCTTTTAGTTTGGGTGGGGTTATTTGCTGAACAACTTAGCTGACTTGCTCAGTCAAATGGATCTTTTTTGGTATTTGTGACTTTGCTTTCCGTTTTTGTATGCATAGATCCTTTAAAAATTTGGCATAAGCTGGAACTTGCTTGATAGCATCGAGAAGAGGTAAGTTTATTTGGATTTGCTTAAATAACTCAAGCATCTCATTCATTTTTATATTCTTCTTATCTGAAGACAAAGGAGATTCTAAAGCACTAGGGAATGGGGCTTTAGGTGTGATTACTTGATCATTGAATTCCTTTTCTTCTTCATTTCTTCTCTTTTCTGGTTTAGCCACTTCTAATTTCTGGGTTGGTTCGGGTGGGTTCAATGTTTTTCCACTTCTTAGAGCCACTTCTAATGTTTTTCCACTTCTAATTTCTGGGTTGGTTCTAGGAATTTGTCAGGACTATTGGAACCTTCAGCCATGAATTGTGCTTTCGGATTATCGATAGGCTGACTAGGTAACTTACCCTCCTCCTTTCTACTGAATGCTGTGGCTAATTGACCTATTTGAGTTTCTAGTTTTGCAATAGATTATGTGTGGGAGTGAAGGATTTGGGTATTCATTTCTAGCCCTTTCAATGCTTGTAACACTTTGTCTTCGAAAGTAGGATGATTATTCGGTGGAGGTTATGGGTGTTTGGATATTGTGAATATGACATGCTTCTAAAATTGGTTTCTTGATAATTAGGTCTGATCGATGATGAATTGGTTACATGTTGAGGTTTCTAAGAAAAAATTGGGTGATTTCGCCAGGCATGAAGTAAGTATTTGCATATGGATCATTTCCTGTTCTAGGAGCCAATCGGGTTTGGGCTTGGTGGGCTTGCTCTTGAACAAGTTCAGAAAATTGGTATGCAGCTGGACATTCACCTATAGAATGGGTTGGACTTGAACAAATTATGCAGACATCATGTAATTGAGTAGATGGGGAAGAGATGTTCCCAACTTGTAGAATTCGATCAAGTTTCTGGGATAATTCATCTACCTTAGTATAAATATCTGTAGAATGACCTATTTCATATATTTCACCTCTTTTAGGTCCTATGGGAGGGTCTCAACGAGCAACTGACATATGATGTAATGAATTCTCACTCAATGTCTCAAAGAGTTGCCAAGCTTCATGTTCATTTTTTAACATAAATGTCCCACCACATGAAGCATCAACTATTTGCCGATGCTTTTCTGATAAACCATCATAAAAGCACTAAACTAGTTGTCATTTGGGTATGGCATGATGTGGACATTTTCTAATCAGTTCTTTAAATCTCTCCCATGTCTCATGAAACATCTCTCCATCTGTTTGGAAAAAACTTATTATGGCTTTTCTAATTTGATTCATTTTTCCTATGGGAAAATATTTCTTAAGAAACTCTCTCTGAAGATGATCCCAAGTTGAAATTATAATAGTGTCTAATGAATTTAACCAATACTTGGCTTTATCTTTTAGGGAAAAAGGGAATAACTTAAGCCTAAGTGCATCATCAGAGAAATTTTGAATCTTGACAGTTGAGCAAATTTCTAAGAATTCATCTAAGTATTTGTAGGGATCCTCATTTGTAAGTCCATAGAAAGATGGTAACATTTGGATTATACTTGACTTAATTTCATATTAGACAGCCTCTACTGGAGGCACTTGAATGCAGGGAGAATAGGGATACCTTGAAGGAGTGAAATACTCTTTTAACTGTCGTGGTTGATTATTTTCGTTATTAGGATCCATAATTCTGAGTCTGTTTGCTCTAATAGTTCTTTCTATCTTAGGATCTAAGGGTATAAGGTTGGGTTGCAACGATCGGCAACCAAGCATACACCCTACCAATGACTCTAAAGCAAACAATAATTTCATTTTTTTAATATAGAAGAGAAAGAAGAAAATTCTAAAGAAAATATCCTAAAATATTTCTAGAACTAAGAGCAATGACGAATTTAATTAGGGTTTAATAATTCTTAGCAATCAAGTTAACAAAAATTAGACTCTCTATTCTAGGTTTACCCTAGATCTATACAGCTCCTAACTTCTAAGACCGCCTTGGAGCCCTCCAAGTCAAAAATTAGCTGATTAACTAGTCAGTTGAGGATAAGGTCAGTGGGGGTCCCCCCCGTTGCTTACTAGGTAAGCGAACGGAACCAATTAAGTAACCACTTTTCTTTTCTTTTCTAGACACCAGTTAAGCAGTCAATCTTGACCCGGTCCAACTCTTTTGGGTGCCTTGTCTTATTGAGCTCGAGTTCCTTAGAGGCTGACGTCTAATTAATTTTAGAGTTAAAGGTTTGGGTTAATGCAAAATGAAGGATGTGGCTTGTGGGCTAAGGAAGGGTGATAAAATCCCCACCTTATCTTGATTAGGGGTTTGTAACCTTAAAGTTAATTATGAAAATGCTATGCAACAATGAGATGTCCAGCTCTTGAAATTATCAAACAAAATTAATCTAATTACTTTTTTTTAAGATTTTTGTGATTAGGTTTCTAATTTCCTAATAAATTATGAGATGTCAATGAAAGAATTTTGAGTTTTGCAGAAAATAAATCCACCTAAGTCAATCTAAGCATAAAAATAAAATAATTTTGTTTATATATTTTATTTTTATTATATATATATATATCTTAAATTAATTATATTTTATGGAAGGTGTCTTAGGGTTTTCTTTCAGTTTTTTTAAGGTAAGTTAATTAAAAGGAAATTTTGATTAGGTTAAAAGTGGATTTGTAACAAGAAGGAAAGTAATTTTTTTAATGTATGTTAAAAGAAAATATGCAATTCTAACAATTAAGAAAATAAAATAAAGAGACAATAACTATTTAAAAATTAAGAGAAAATTAATCTAATTTATATATATATATATTTTAATTTTTATAATTTTTTTTCAAAATAACACACTTAAGTCTCCAGCAATGGCGCCAAAATCTGATGCGTGTCGTAGCGCAATGATTAAAACACCTTAATTTCACTGATAGAATAGTGAGAGTAAGGGATCGATTCCACAGGGACTTTAGCAATTATCTTGAAATAAATTTATAAATTTAACTAAATAGATAGTTAATAGTGCAAAATAATCAAGATATGGTCTATTTTATAAGAGCATGGCCCGTACCCGTGGATCATGGCCGTCCCTTTTAAGCATATATCAGTCTAAAATTATTTTCACTTAAATATAATTTAATAACAATTAAACATAGAAACTTTATTTCATATAAATTAAAAAGTTATGACATTAAGAAGGCAACAGATTGCAATAAATTCTTGAACCAAACCAAAGATGGGATGGAGTCTTTGTTCCTCCTCTGCATGCACCTTCAAGCCATGGACGTCTCTTTTGGGAACATAGCCACGAACCACCGATGTAACAGAGCTCTTCAATCCACAGCACGAATCAAAAGACACGAACGAAACTCCTTCAATCCACGGATGGAACAGAGGACGAACGGAGCCTTCAATCCACAGACTCTCCCAATCGCCTAGAACAGAGCACCTTCTCACGGCCTGGAAGAAGAGGAGATCACAGTCTGGAACAGAGTCTTCTTCGAATCCCATGGATGCCTTGGAACAGAACCTCGAGGAAGAACACGGACGGCTCCTGGGCACACCCTCCTCCCTCCTCCCTCTGCTGCTATTTGTAGAAGCCCAGACACGGTCCTATTTCTATATCAGTCGTCCTGTTTCCATATCAAATGCTGGGATGCAGACGCGGACGCGAAGAAAGCTTTCCTTCTACTCCAAATTACTTTCTAATTTGGCACCCGGACAGATGCGAAAGGATTTCGAAGGGATCGTGGCAAGATTGCAGAGATGATTTCCCTTCCAATTTCAACTATATTCCTTAATTGTTGCCGTCCGTGAAATATGGCTTCTTCCTTTAATTCCATTAAATTTGGTATACTTTTGGTAATTTTTGATGTTGAGGATCTTTTTGGTAGCGAGGATCTTCTCAGCAACGATATTTTTGGCGAAGGAATCAATCCTTGGCAGCCTCTGTGCGTCACAGAGGTGGAAGAAGACGATGAAGTCGGCAATGGAATTGCCGACTTTGCTTTAAAATGTGTGCTAATAAACAAATAAATCCTTATAAAATCAATTCTGAGCTCGTTTTAAGTCCGATTCGAGTGCCGTTTGCATCGTTAAATTCCTAAAATCAAGCTCTTTAAATTGATAAGGTTTTACCTAAAATATTATATAAAATATTAAAATATTAAATAATAATAGGTACGTTGATTTATTAATTAATAGGTTTAGTGATAATTATATATGCGTTTATCACTCCGAACCCTGGGGGCGAATAGGTTCTTTTGAGAGATCTTCTCAGCTCTCGTTCGAGTAAGTATTTTCCTTCTTGCCCTTAATTTAGTGCACTTAAGCAATTTGCATAGCTGACACTCTGAGTGCAGGTGACCAACTCCGTCGTGCTCGCTCGGGAGGCCATCGGCAAGGGGGAAGCCATTGCCTGCCAAGTCCAGCAGGATGCCGAGGATGCCCAGGCTCGGGTCGAGGCTGCGGAGAAGGCCTTGGAACTGGTAAGGGCCGAGTGCGCCGATAAAATAAAGGAGGTTAAGAGCAGAGCCGAGACCGAGGCTGACAAATGGCGGGTGGCGCTTAACCAGCTCACAGAGGCCGAGGGCGCAATTGAAGCTCGAAACCTCCACAAAGCCAACCTGAACTCGGCCATTTAGGAGGCCGAGGATCGGGCGAAGCGGGCTGAGGAAGAGGTGAAGGCCATGAAGGCCGAGAGGGTGGCAGCAGCCTCTCTGGTGGCGGAGAAGGAGGCCCGAGTTGTTGAGGTAGAGGCTACTGCCGAGGCCAGGGTTGTCGCGGCCGTGGAGGAGTTCAAGGCATCAGAGCACTTCACCCACGAGCTGGTTGAAGCTAATGCAGATTTCTATGTCCAGGGGTTTATTGATGCCAAGAAGAAAGTTGCCCGAGTTTTGAACCTCCCCCAGGTCATGGATATCGAGCCGGACCAGGAGCCCGATGAAGCCTCGGATGGCGAGCCCGCGGCCGGACCTTGATTTTGTTATTCTTCATTTTTGTTTTTGTACTAAGTCCGATTTGATCGGCATTTTGTAAACACTGATATCAATGAAATGTAATTTTTTCACCAATGAAATTGTTTTTGACCAACTGCACTATTATCTTTTGGACCTTTGGGTCGCTGATGTGGGACCCCTAGGGGCTTCATCGGCACCGAGGGGTAGCTTATCCCCACTCACAAATGACTTAGCCGTGTAGGACTGAACCTCCGGGAACACCAAGGTTGAAACTGGGCCGCATCTGCCCCAAGGATTTGGACCTTTGGGGGCTGATGGAACATCAGCATAGGAGTTGAGTGCTGATGAAAACCCGGGCTTCTAGGGGCTGATGGAACACCAGCCTCGGACTGCCAAGGATGACTTGGGCTTCTGAGCACCGATAGAACATCGGTCTTGGACCGCCAAGGATGACTTGGGCTTCTGAGCATCGATGGAACATCAGTCTTGGACCGCCAAGGATGACCTTGGCTTTTTGTTGAGAGCCGATGGCACATCGGTCTTCATTGCCAATAGTACATTAGGCTTTTTTGTTAAGAGCCGATGGTACATCGATCTGCCAGTGGTACACTAGGCTTTCCATGCCGAGTCTGGCCTCGGGCTTTTTAAATCCGATGGTACATCGGGTCTTCATTGCCAATGATACATTGGACTTTTTGTTGAGAGCCGATGGTACATCGGTCTGCCAGTGGTACACTGGGCTTTCCATGCCGAGTCTGACCTTGGGCTTTTTGAATCCGATGGTACATCGGGTCTTCATTGCCAATGGTACATTGGACTTTTTGTTGAGAGCCGATGGTACATCGGTCTGCCAGTGGTACACTGGGCTTTCCATGTCGAGTCTGGCCACGGGCTTTTTGAATCCGATGGTACATCGGGTCTTAATTGCCAATGGTACATTGGGCTTTTTATTGAGAGCCGATGGAACATCGATCTGCCAATGGTACACTGGGCTTTCCATGCCGAGTCTGGCCTCGGGCTTTTTGAATCCGATGGTACATCGGGTCTTCATTGCCAATGGTACATTGGGCTTTTAGTTGAGAGCCGATGGTACATCGGTCCGCCAGTGGTACACTGGGCTTTCCATGCCAAGTTTGGTCTCGGACTTTTTGAATCCGATGGTACATCGGGTCTTCATTGCCAATGGTACATTGGGCTTTTTTGTTGCAAGCTGATGGTACATCAATCTGTTAGTGGTACATTGGGCTTTCCATGCCGAGTCTGGCCTCAGGCTTTTTGAATCCGATGGTACATCGGGTTTTCATTGCCAATGGTACATTGGCTTTTTGTTGAGAGCCGATGGTACATCGGTCTGCGAGTGGTACATTGGACTTTCCATGCCAAGTCTGGCCTTGGGCTTTTGAATCCGATGGTACATCGGGTCTTCATTGCCAATGGTATATTGGGCTTTTTGTTGAGAGCCGATGGTACATCGGTCTACCAGTGGTACACTGGGCTTTCCATGCCGAGTCTGGCCTCGGGCTTTTTGAATCCGATGGTACATCGGGTCTTCATTATCAATGGTACATTGGGCTTTTTGTTAAGAGCCGATGGTACATCGGTCTGCCAGTGGTACACTGGGCTTTCCATGCCGAGTCTGGCCTTGGGCTTTTTGAATCCGATGGTACATCGGGTCTTCATTGCCAATGGTACATTGGGCTTTTTGTTGAGAGCCGATGGTACATCGGTCTGCCAGTGGTACACTGGGCTTTCTATGCCGAGTCTGGCCTCGGGCTTTTTGAATCCGATGGTTCATCGGGTCTTCATTACCAATGGTACATTGGGCTTTTTGTTGAGAGCCGATGATACATCGGTCTACCAGTGGTACACTGGACTTTCCATGCCAAGTCTGGCCTCGGGCTTTTTGAATCCGATGGTACATCGGGTCTTCATTGCCAATGGTACATTGGGCTTTTTTGTTGAGAGCCGATGGTACATCGATTTGCCAGTGGTACACTGGGCTTTCCATGCCGAGTATAGCCTCAGGCTTTTTGAATCCGATGGTACATCGGCTCTTCATTGCCAGTGGTACATTGGGCTTTTTGTTGAGAGTCGATGGTACATCGGTCTACCAGTGGTACACTGGGCTTTCCATGCCGAGTCTGGCCTTGGGATTTTTAAATCCGATGGTACATCGGGTCTTCATTGCCAATGGTACATTGGGCTTTTTGTTGAGAAGCTGAGATGGTTAAACCCCTGTTTATTAGTTTCAAGTGCGGAGTGGGATCCCCGAGAGAATACAATTGCAAAATTTCATGTAAAGAAAGAGTACGCTACTGATAATACCGACGGAGGTTATCGGCATTCCATGTCCGTGGGAGCGGCTTTCCATCCAGCTCTTCTATTTTGTGCGCTCCGTGGTGGAGTGCCTTAGTGATCCGGTAGGGCCCTTCCCAGTTCGGTGCTAGCTTGCCCCCTTCCATCGGTTTTGAGATTTCAACTCGATGAAGGATGAGGTCCCCCGGCAAGAAGGTCCTTGCACAGACGCAAGCATTGTAATATCTAGCTGCTTGCTGTCGGTAGGCTGCCATCCGGAGTCGTGCTCGGTCCCATACCTCTTCTACTAGGTCAAGGTTGGCCCTCAACTAGTTCGGGTTGTCTTCCTCGCTGTAGGCCTCCACTCTAGGGCTCGAGGCTCCGATCTCCACAGGGATGATTGCTTCGGATCCGAAGACAAGGCTGAAGGGAGTCTCTCCGGTGGGGGCTCGTGGTGTCGTGTGGTAGGCCCATAGTACATTGGAAAGCTCCTCCACCCAGCGCCCCTTGTAGTCATCAAGCTGGGCTCTTAGTCCTTGGAGAATGATGCAGTTGGTTACCTCGGCCGCTCCGTTGGTCTGAGGGTGCCCAACGGAAGTGAACCACTGATGGATGCCGAGCTCGGTGCAGAATCCTCGAAAGGGTGCGTTGTCGAACTGCCGGCCGTTGTCGGTGACCAGGGTATGCTGCAGCCCGAACCGGCATATTATAGACTTCCAGAAGAAAGCCCTCACGTTGCCCTCGGTGATCTTGGCAAGCGCTTCAGCCTCGATCCATTTGGTGAAGTGGTCGACAGCCACCAGCAAGAACTTGCGTTGGCCGGAGGCAGGAGGGAATGGCCCCAAGATGTCCATCCTCCACTGGGCAAAGGGCCAAGGTGCTTCCAGTAGGGTCAGCTGAGACGCCAGCTGCAACTGGATGTTGGCATGACGTTGGCAGCTATTACACTTCTTGACAAGCTCGGTCGCATCCTCCATCATGGTCAGCCAATAATACCCCTATCGCAGGGCCTTGTACTCCAGGGCTCTGCCCCTCAGATGACTCTTGCATATGCCTTCATGAATTTCTCGCAAGATATAGTCAGCTTCAGTAGACCCGATGCACTTGAGGACCGGGTATGAGAATGATCTTCGGTAGAGCTTTCCATCCATCATCAGAAACTTCGGGGTCTGTCGCCTGAGCTGTCTGGCCTCGGCCAGGTCTTCGGGGAGGGTGCCGTCAGTGAGATATCGGACATAAGCGTCCATCCAGGAAGGCTCTTTCTCGACCGGCATTGCCTCCTCCATTGCTGCTTCAATGCTTGGGACTTACATGTGCTCCACGTACGTCCTTCCCAAGGTCCCATCGGCCGAAGTGGCCAAGCGGGACAATGCATCAGCCCTGGCATTCTCCGCCCGGGAAATGTAGCTGACGTGAAAATATGCAAACTGAGAGGCTTGTGATCATACCTTGTTCAGGTAGCGGGACATAGTTGGGTCCCTAGCCTCGTACTCCCCAGCGACCTATCCGGAGACAAGCTGGGAGTCTGTGAAGACCCTTAGATGCTCCGCACCAAGCTCCTTGGCTAGCTTCATCCCTACCAGCAAGGCTTCATACTTTGCTTGGTTGTTGGTGGCCGGGAAAAGGAATCGGAGAGCATACTCCACTACCTCTCCCTCGGGGCTCGCGAGGATAAGTCTGGCCCCATTCCCATGAGAATTTACCACTCCATCCACATGAAGGATCCAGTCTTCTTTCTCCACCCCCTCAGCCGTGGGGGACTCCATGCATGCCTCCGGATGCAACTCCTTCAGATGATCCTCGGCCTAAGTGCACTCGACCAAGAAGTCAGCTAACACTTGGGACTTCATTGCGGGCCTTGGTCGGATGGATAAGTCAAATTCCCCCAACTTGATGGCCCATTTGGCCAGCCGACCGAAAGTGTCTGAACAGGACAAGATAGTCCGAAGTGGTTGGTCCGTGAGCATCACGATTGGGTGAGCTTGAAAGTAGGGTCGGAAGCGCTGGGCGGAGACTACTAGGGTGAAGATGATCTTCTCGGTCTTGGAGTATCTGGTCTCAGCATCGTGGAGTACCTTGCTAGTGTAGTAGACCGGCTTCTACGCTCCGTTGGCGTCCATGCGAATGAGCATGGAGCTGACGACTTCGGGGGAGGCTGCAAGATACAAAAAGAGTTCCTCCCCGCTCCTCGGCTTAGACAGCAGTAGAGGAGTAGACAGAAATTTCTTCAGCTCCTTGAAAGCTTCCTGACACTCCTTCATCCATTCGAAGCTGTTGACCTTGCGTAGCGCCTTAAAGAAGGGCAGACATCACTCTGTTGACCTTGACATGAAGCGGCTCAGGGCTGCCACCCTTCCGGTCAGACGCTGCACCTCCCTCTTGTTAGCTGGGGGCCTTATATCCAAGATGGCTCAGATCTTGTCTGGGTTGGCTTTAATTCCTCGCTGTGTCACCATGAAGCTCAGAAACTTGCCTGCCGCAACTCTGAAGGCGCACTTGCGGGGGTTCAGCCTCATTTGGTATCGGTGCAGGTTGGCGAAGGTCTCCGCAAGGTCGGCAACATGGTCCGTGGCATGGGTGCTCTTGGTCAGCATGTCGTCCACGTACACCTCCATGTTGCGCCTAATTTGGTCCTCGAAAACCTTGTTCATCAACCTCTGGTAGGTGGCTCCGGCATTCTTCAACCCGAACGACATCACTTTGTAGCAATATATCCCCTTCTCAGTGACAAAGGAGGTCGCCTCTTCATCAGCCGGGTTCATCCTGATCTGGTTGTACCCCGAGAATGCGTCCATGAAACTGAGGGTCTCGTGGCCGAATGTAGCATCTACCAGCTGGTCGATCCGAGGCAGTGGGAAGCTGTTCTTGGGGCATGCTTTATTGAGGTCGGTGAAGTCTACACACATCCTCTAGCTCCCACTAGCCTTGCGGACCATCATAGCATTTGCCAGCCAGTCATGGTAGTGCACCTCGCGAATGTGTCCTGCCGCCGTCAGCTTGCGCACCTCTTCGTCTATGGCCTTTTGTCTGTCTGAAGCAAAGCTCCTTTTCTTCTGCCGAACTGGTCGGTACTCCGGTTTAATGTTGAGCTGATGTGTAATCACCTCCTCCGGAATGCCTGGCATGTCGGATGCTGACCAGACGAAGATAAGGAAAGCAAGGAGCTGGCTGCGAGCCTCCTCCGGAAGCAGAGCCCCAACTTGGATAGTCCGCTCCAGGTCTTCTCCTAGGGGAAAGGCTAATAGGTGCTCTGCCGGTTCTCCCTCCTTGCTGAGTCCCGGGGGTCCAGTGCTTCTGGTGCAGGTGTGGGCATCACCCCCTGAGGGCTAGGGGCCATGTGGCAGCACAGCGGCGGTGGGTTCTACTCCCCGCGCATCTCCCCGGCCCCTTCGCTGGTTGGGAATCTCACGAGGAGTCTCTTGGTGGAGATAACAACGTCCAAAAGATTAAGCCCAGGCCTTCCAAGGATAGCGTTGTAGGTGAGGGGCACCCGGACCACCAGGAAGCTCATGAAGACTGTACTTTGGCGCGGGGCCGTGCCAGCCATGCCAGGAAGAGTGATCTCCCCCTCGACCTTCACAGAATCTCTGGTGAACCCATCAGGGGCGTGGTAACAGGCCGAAGCAGGTCGGGTGACAGGTTCATGCGAACAAAGGCATCATAGTTCAACACATCCACTGAACTCCCACTATCAACCAGAATTCTTTTTACAGGGTGTTTAGCTATCGTCATGGACACGACGACTCTATCATCATTTTTATTAACTACCCCTTCTAAGTCCCTTTTGGAAAAAGGGATTACATAGTCTAACTCTCCCTCCCCCCTTGACCTCTTGGGCAGACCGCCTGCCCCCTAGGATATCATCGTCACCGTCTTCTTGGTCGGAGCATTGTTAATCATCGGTGGCGAAGGCGCTGATAGGCCAGGAGCTCTCGGGTTGCTCCTCTGGATGAACTTCCCCAGGTGGCCACGCTGGATAAGGTCCTCTATCGCCTTCTTCAGCTGGCAACAGTCGTCGGTGTCGTGGCCATGATCCCGGTGGTAGCGGTAGTAGAGGTTCTTGTTGCGGGGGATCTTTGGGTTTTTTGGAGGAGGACGCTGAAGATAGGGCTCGCCCTCGATCTCGAGCAAGAGGTGCGATACCGGGGCGAGCAGAGAAGTGTAAGGCCCGTCTCTCGGTGCAGGAGCTTGGGGACGGTTGTTTGGTCGGCGAGGAGGCTCGGGCCTTCTAGGCCGGACTTCAACAGGCTCTGGACGAGCCGGCTTCTTGGTGGTGCTCCCGCTGGCCTCGCGCCGGGAGGAGTCAGCTTCGTCGGCGCGGATGTACTTCTGGGCCCAGCTCAAAAGCTCTGCATAGGAGCCAGGCGGCTTCTTGTCGAGGGAGTATGCGAAGCAAGAGGGACGGAGCCTTCGCTTCAAGGCCAAGGTGGCCACCGAATCCTCAAGGCTGTAGACTTCCAGGGCGGCCTCCTTAAACCGAGCGACATAGTCTGGCAGGGACTCGCCACTCTTTTGCTGGACTGAGAAGAGACTGTCTACCATCCTTGGAATCTTCCGACATGCATCAAAATGGGCGAGGAAGGCCCTCTCCAGCTGGCGGAAGGAGTCGATACTCCGTGGCGGTAGGCGGGAGTACCAAGCTCGAGCAGCTTTCTTCAGAGTGGCGGGGAAGGCGATGCATAGGAGCGAATTGGTTGCCCCCTGGACCTGCATGAGGACCTTGTAACTTTCCAAATGGTCCAGGGGGTCTGTGGTCCCATCATACGGGTCCAGCTGAGGAAGGTGGAACTGGGTTGAGATTGGTTCCTCCATAATCCGGTGGGATAGTGGTGGCCGGCTGTTGTAGTCCGCCTCCGGTGGGTTGGTGATCCAGTGGCTGAGCTCCTTCAACCGCTGATTGTACTCGTCGAGCCAACTCTCAGCTCGGCAGGTTATTCTGCCGTCAAAGGACCCCTCCCTCGAGGAATCCGAGGAGGGGGAAGAGCGGTGGCGATGCTGACGAAGGCGCTCCGCTTCCTTCCCATGTCACCGCTTGGGAGATGCACTAGCGCGGAGAGAGGGCGACCGGGACCTCTTGGAGGCTTCGCGACGATGAGGCTTGGGTGAAGCGCGATGGTGGCAAGCTTCTTGAGCAGGAGACCTCCTCCGAAAAGAATGCTAGCTGGGCTGGATGGCTCTTGGCACTGACGGGAGGGGCCCCGGTTGCTGCGCAGCCACCGCTTGGTGTTGCAGGCCTTGGACCACCGTTGCCAAAGATTGGACTTGCGCGGCGAGGGCGGCAAGCCGGTCTTCTTGAAGCTATTGTGGTGGGGTGCACGAACGTCAGCTAGGGGAGCAGAGGGGCCAACTGCTAGCGGGTCAACCCCTTGACGCTGCCTCCCAAGATGACTGGTGGAGACCTCTCTCGCACGGGTCGTCACCATTGCTTGAGAGCTCGGGGAAAAGGAGTTGTCGCTGACAGGCTCGAAGCTTTTCTCTTCTTGACCCCCTACCTGGCGTGCCAATCTGTTGACGCCGAGCCACCTTCCTTGAACGCCAGAGAAAACGGGGGTCCTTCTCACCGGACTCCTGCAAGAAAAGTCCCCGGAGACCGGATGTTTTGGTGGGGACCCTCCGACGCTCAAGTTAGTCACTCGGGAACAGACAAGAATTAGCTAGCAGAAGAAAGCTAGAGAGTTAGAGTTCAGGATCCTTCCTTCATTGTAAATGTGAGCTTTTATACCTGTTCAAAGATCTCCACCCTCCATGCTTCCAGAAGGTTACTGATTTCATGATGTCCCCATCCGATAACGGACAAAAAGGAGGGGCTGACAATGACAGGCCGTATCGTTACCGTGCGTCAAAGGGTCCTGCTTGATTTGCCACCCGTCGATACATTCTTACAAGTGTCGGGCGGCCGCAATTGCATTAGGTACACGCCGTTAAGAGGTATGGCCGCATGCAGCCACAAGCGAGCAGTGAGTCGTACGCCGTAACGGGATATGGCCATACGTAGTCGCAGGCAAGTAGCGGGTTGCACACCGTAACAGGGTATGGCCACGTACTGTTATGGACGCGTGGTGGACCATACGCCTTAATGAGGCATGGCGACGCACTGTAGCAAGCGAGCAGTGGGCCGCATGGGCATATCAGGCGGCTCGCAGCTATAAGCTGGCCTTGGAGGTGGGCCTCGGAGGTTGGCCTTGGAGGTTGGCTTCGGAGGTTGGCCTCGGAGGTGGGCCTCGGAGGTTGGCCTCAGAGGTTGAAGTGGGACGCCGTCAGTCTCCTTTACCGTTAAACTTGACGGTGCTGGATCAACCATATCACCTTCTTTGTCAAAGGTCCAAAGCCATACCATCTTTCGTGCGGAAGTTTCAGACGCCACGAAACTTCCTTAGATCGATGGCCCCCGCATCTTCACTTATCGCTTCAAATATTATTTATAAATATAATTTTTTTAAAACATTATTATTTATAAATATAATTTTTTAAAACATTATTATTTATAAATATAATTTTTTTAGGCTTTGTTTGGATCTTTGGAGGGAAAGGAAGGAAAGAGTAAAAAGAAGTAAATGGATGGAAGGGAAAGGAAGGGTTATTCTTCTTATTTGAAAGGGATGAAAGGAAAAAGAAAGGTAATATCAATTATCTTGGTTGGATAGAGAGGAAAAAAGAAGGGGAAGAGTTATGTAACAATTATATCCTTCAGAATTAGGGATGACAATGGTTTGAGAATGGCCTAGGGCAGTCTATACCGATCCCTATCTCCATTAGAAAAAACGTTCTCGTTCCCTGCTCCGTTAAGCCCTTATAGTTAACGAATAGTTAACGGGGCAGGGACGGGGATACCCGACCGAGCAAATGAGTACCCACTGGGTACCCGTTTGTCCGTTTACCTAAAAAAGTAAAATTATTTTATTAAATTTATAATTTATTAAAAATTTAAAAAATAATTTTTTTTAGGATAAGATAGATCAATCGTCAGCAACCAATCGTTGATATTGATATATCTAACACATTAGCTTTAACACATTAACAACCCAGATAGGAAATGATCTATCAAATTCTAATTGCATTTCAAACGTTTATATATATTTTATTTATTTTTAATTTTTAATTTTAGATACATTAATATATATTTAAAATTTAAATATATTATATAAAGCTAATGGGAACGGGGATGGGACGAAAAATAGGGAATTTCTATTTGCACTGCTCGGATTGCTCAGTGCACTCCATTTTTTTTTAAAAAAATCCTAAACTACCCTTAGCCCCCCCTCTCCTCCCTCCCTTCTTAGCACCGCCCTCCACTCCTCCCTTCCGCCCCAGTTTTCTCCCCTTCCCGGTACTGCTCCCCCCCTCACTCCCGCCCCTTGGCTCCTATCTCCTCCCCACTCTCCGCCCTGGCACCCCCCCTCTCCCAGGCACCCATGACCAAAACGAAAGGAAGAAGGACAAATGTGGTGCGGATACAAAAGTTCGAAAGAGGCTTCGATCTAATTCAGTATGGCTTTAATTCTTTCATTTGTCCTGTAAATAGAGTAATAATTTTACTTCTTTGAATTTGAGTCATGTAATTAAAGTTGGTTTATTTCAATTTAGGTTCTTGACTCCAAGTAGGGTCAAATTGGTTTGTATTTAGTGAGTTTAGTAGTTGGGTCCAAGAGAGGTATGGAATTGGGTTCAAGGTAAGCAAGTGAGCTTGAAGATTGGATGCTTTCAACCACTCCAACAAATCAATCCAAGGTGGACGCCACTTCAGCAAGCATTGTTGGGTGCCATGTCAACCTCTTGATGTACACCTCATCAAGCCACATCACCACATGCCACGTCACCAAAGAGATTTCAAATTCAAAGGAGCTACCCACTTTTCTCTCCTCTTTTTAAGCTTAGTTATAAGTTGTTTCAACCTCCCACCCTTATAACTAGCTTAGGTTGCAACTTCCCTTCCCATGAAAAGCTCTATGTAATTTGAATTTAGGTTACAACTTCCCATGAAAAGCTCCATATAATTTGAATTTTCAAAGTCCCTTGGAGGCTTATAAATACTATTCCAAGCTCTCTTGTAAAGACAATTTACGATGAATGAAAGTTGAGTTTATTTCTCCATTTATGTTGGCAAATGTCCTCCGAGAGGAAGTGGGTGAGAGGCCCTTAGCTACTATTTATTTTCTTCCATTTGTGTTAGCAAATGTCCTCTGAGAGGGAGTGGGTGAGAGGCCTTTAGCTATTTCAAGAAAGTCATTTCCATGCCAAGATCCATTAGCCATTCTCCATCCCATCCCATCTTCCAAGGTGCAAGAAGACTCCACAAAGAAGGCCGACCAAGCTACCTCAAATCCGCCAAGCTTCATCTTAACTTCAACATGCCTTTCCTCTTCCTTCATTTCATACTCCACCAAATTTTTATGTTCTTAACTCTAATTTGATTTGTGTAGGATCCCAGGGAATTCCAGGTTCCAAAGAAGAAGGTCTTCTGTGATGCGAAACAGATACAAGAAATCCTGCAACTAGAGGAATCTCCTTGTCATCCAAGAACTTCATCCTTGAGTGTAAACCTTCTAATCTCTGATATATTAATGGCCGGGTATCCCTCTTTCAACATTTTTCGATCTAAAATATTAGAGTAACTAAGCCCTAGCCTGTGTGGTTTCTTAACCACAAAGATCCTTTCTATTTACTATTTTTAAGGATTCCCCTCTAAGTCTAGTTTAACATGCAAATCCCTTCATGAAAATTTTTGCTCTTTTACATGAAAATGTAGCCTAGCTTCACTTCATTTTTCATTTAATTATTACCATCTCTTCATAGATTGCATCATTCCACTCCACCCCCTATCAAAATGCATCTCGGATATAGATGGAAGGGATTAAATAAAGGGAGGGAAGAGCAGAGAATGTGGGGAAGAGGAATAGGGGGCTTTCGCCTGTCATTTAGTTGGGATTCGTTATATATTAAAGAGTAAAGAAAAGGCTCGCTAGAATTCACACAGCTCTTGGGTGCAGACTTCGGT
Source organism: Calamus simplicifolius (assembly GCA_900491605.1). Lineage (NCBI taxonomy): Eukaryota > Viridiplantae > Streptophyta > Magnoliopsida > Arecales > Arecaceae > Calamus > Calamus simplicifolius. The sequence goes on from UESW01003899.1 coordinate 734,698, forward strand.
ATCTGCTGGGATTTCTCTCTTTCTTTCAATATTTTCCTATGGTTTTTAAGTTTTCAGACCATCTCCTCGGGCGTTGGGGCCAAAAAGTGGAGAGGAGATCGGGGCTGAGAAGGGACGGTGCTGGGAAAGGGAAGGGAGGAGACGGAGGCCGAAAGAGAGGGGTGGGGGTAGTGCCAGGGAGGAGGAAGGAGAGGGGGGGCGTCGGTGCTGGAAAAGGAGGGGGGAGGAGATGAGGAGTGCTAAGGATAGTTTAATTTTTTTAAAAAAAAAATTGAAAGGAGTGCACTGAGCAATCCGAGCGATGCAAATAGAAATTTTTCAGAGAATACCGTCCTCGAGCCGTTTAGCCATTAACAAAAAATCCTCGTTACTCGTTAAGTCATTTAAACTGGCAATTTTTCGACCTGTTAAAAATGGTACAGGCTGGGTAATCGGGGAAACGAGAAAAATTGCCATCGTTGTTCAGAATAGGGAATGAACTTGGGAGCGAAAAAAATAAAGAATAAAAAATAAAGGGATATTTTGATCTTTTAAAACAATATGACTTAAAACTTTTTCTTTCCTTGAGCTTACCCCCGGATTAACAAATTTACCCTCAACGAAGAAACGAGGAGAACCAATTACTCTCATTCTCTTTCCCTCTTTGTTTCACCCTCCTTCCAAAAAAAAAAGTAACTTATGACCTTTCTCCTTCTTTTTCTTTCTCTTCCATCCAATTTCTTTCGACCCTTAAAATTAAATATATAAAATATATAAATTTTTAATAAATTTAATTTAAAAATATTTTAAAAATTTGATGTTATATGATTCGTAATCTGTTGTCATACCAAACACAGTAATCAATATTATTGTAGCATTACCTATGTATACCAAACACAATAATTAATATTATTGATAATTTATCAAGTGATAATCTATTTTATAGATAATTCATGTTACCATTCAAAAAGCAAACATAATATAAGAATAAAAAATATTACTTAAAATAATATTTTTTTAATTAATTTTTTATAAAAACTTTGGCTTTCAAGTTAATGTTGCAAAACCGGTGTTCTTTACGCTGGTTTCAAGAATAGCTCGCGATCGCTTTCGAATAAAATAGGATAAGTTCCACATCAGCTGACGAAAGAACAGAACTGTAACGTCGTATAGAATGGATGGTCAATCGGTCATCCTTGGACCTTCGCATCTGAGCTTGTAACAGGGTCGTCAACTCTGCCATCACCGTCCGTCATTCATGATTGATCAAATAAATTTTTTTTTATCCGATGATGGATTCTCTCCTCAATAAATTCCATTCGTTCATCCATGAAAGAAGGATAGCGATGTGCACCGTGCTCTATAATGCATGGTAAAAGATTCGGATCCTGAGCTTTTAGACTCTTATAATAAATGGGGAACCATTTGGGTCTTCTCCTCGTGTAGTGGTGAGTTGATGCATTGCCGAAGGTCCATGGATGGCGCATCGAGTCTCTCTGTTTCCTCTGATGGACCAGAGCAATGGCGTGAAAGCAAGAAGGTTTCTTGCGGGGCATGGCAAAGTAATTTTAGCCTTTCATTGGCCAGGATGTTGGTTGTTGGCGAAGTTGGAAGCTTGATGAACAGTGAAGTTCACAGTCTTTTGCTTTAAGGCACCAAAGAAATATGATTGTCTTTGCTTGCGTTCTTTCCCTCCACACAAAAGAAAAAAAAAAAAAGAGAAGAAGAAGAAGAGAGAGTTTGCCTTTGCTTAAGGTCTAGTGTGAGATAAATGTGAGGTTTAGATTACTTTATATTATTATCGAAGTCTATTGACATCTATCTAAGAGAGGCTTTGTGCTTCAATTTTTTTCTTTTCTTTCTATTCTTCTGATAAGTATCGTGGTTTTGGAATTTTTATTTTAATGCTTATGGGTAAATTAGTAAACCTATGCCAAAAGTAAAAATATAACATTATTCATATAGTGCCTCCAACATGGCTATATTTTTTAAAAAGATGCCAGATATAAACAAAACAAATTGGGTTTCAATGTAGCTCAATCTAATTAAAAAATTTCATCATATTTAATTTAACATCATTGGGTTTTTACCATAGAACTTAACAATTACACCTTCTTGTTCAACATTATAATTCTGTTGAAAAAAAGAAACTCTTACAATTAGTTTCCATCTATCAAAACAATGGGGAATGCTTCAAATCAAGCGTCATGTGAATTGTAATGGCCAAAGGGTGTAATATTAAGAGAAAGGAGATGGTCCCTTGGACAGTGACATAAAAGTTACGGTAGAAAAAACCATAGAGATTAAAGTTCAATAATTTCACAGTTAGCTTCAAGCCCTGCGGATGGGAGCTTCCAACCCTGAAGACTTGAGCTCATGGCACGGGTGGCGACCACCGGACCAGCACGGAATACGCGAATCTTACCCGCCTTTTACGCGCCAAGAAAACGAACCGGAAAGTCCACGTGTCACTCGTTGGGTCCGCAGAGCGTCGTCATTTGCCCATCGCAGCGTGGACGTCAACCGTCTCCGCTGCTTTGACGTCCCCGCCGCTGTCGAGCGCGGTCGGTCCGCGTCGAGGGCGAAACCGCAATTACAGCCAAGGCAGGGGCTTGTTTTCTACGCTAACCCGATGTGCGACGGACGCGATCAACGAGTTCGGGGAAGTAAAAACCGATCGGCCTTCTCCGATTACGCGAAGACAGTGAGTGAGAGAAGTGAGAGATCAACAGAGGGAAGAGAGAGAAAGAGTGTTCGTCTTGCGGATCCCAGGTTTCGAGGAGGTTCTCCAGATTTCGAGGTTTAGCATTTCGTTTCTTGGTGCGGGATTCCACCTTTTTCTTAGGTCTCGGATCTAAAAGGGGAATTCAGCGCTTGCCTGAATTCTGTTTCAAAAGAGAAGGTTGTAAGTTGGAGAGGTTGAGCGTTGCTTTTATCTTTCTTTGAGGAGAAATCGTTCCATTTTCTCGTCAAAAATTTTTCGTGGGGGAGGTCGTGAAATTTAGTTGGGCTTTTTTTTTTTTTTTTTTGTAATTTTTGCTGCTACATGCCGATTTGTCAGCGAATGTGGGAGTTCTACTTGTTTCGCATGTAGAGAAAGCGGAAGAAAAGGAGAGATCTTGGTCGGACAGGAATCTTTTCGGAAGAGCAAGGAGTTTTTAAGAAGATTTTTGGGATTTTCTCGCAAATTTGTTTTTGTTTTTTTTTCTCGTTCAATGATCAAGGGTTCTTGATTCTAAAATTCGTCATTTTTGTCGAGAGTTCATGAGTGGTGTCCTTTCTTTTGACTTAAACCTTTTTAAGGTAATTTGCATTTCGAGTGTCTGGTTTTTTTTAGGAGTTTATTCTTCTTGGAAAGTACTCTTTTTTATCATTTTTACGTCATTTTGCTTAATGGATGTTCTTCGATTTGATACCTTTCTTCGTTTTCTGAGGAAGAATCTAATATTCTCTCTTTTCTTTTTGTCTGCTCCAGGAACTGGGACCGGTTATATCTAACGGTAATTGGTTTCTCTGGAAGCGCCAATTTTGGAAGGGCATCATTCTTCCCTTTCCTTCTCTCGTTTCTTCGTGTTAGTTTGCTAGTGACAGGCCTTAATAAACAAAACTGGCTCTGCGCAGACGAATTGTAGTCTTGATTTAGGGTTTTGATTTAGGGATTTGTAAGGGAAATAATGATGAAGCGGCTTCTATTGGAAGTTATTATTGGTGGCCAGAGTGGGGGAGGTGAATCGATCTTAGCATCGATGAAATTTGCTGTTCTACCAATTGCAAAGGTCTTTACCATGTGCTTTATGGGATTTCTTATGGCCTCCAAGCATGTCAACATTCTTCCTGCAAATGGCCGGAAGCTTCTTAATGGGGTGAGTTAAAGTTTATACTCCATTACAATGTATATACTTTTAGCTTCTTTGTGTGGAAGGCTAAAAGCTCAACATGTCTTTTGTTTACTAAATTCTATAGAATGTATAGAATAAATCGTAATTTCTTTATATATATATATATATATACACACACACTCTTAATTCCCTTTCATTTACAGTCAGACATTGTGCAGCGTATCTATGATAGTTGATGAACTATGACAACTTCCAGATCTGTTGGTCATTTCATAAATCATAATTTTGAGTCGTGATATTGCTGTAAAAGATTCGGGTCATTGAGTGGTGGGTGGGGTCATGGGTTGTTGAATGCTTCAGGTTTTGAGGCTTATGAGTTGGTTGTCTCTATTTTTTTTCCCACGAGCTATCATTTCTTTTTCTTAATTTAGATCCTCAATTCCTGAAATTGTTGTAGAAGATGTAAAAATTTAAACAGATAAACAGAGTCCCTGGTTGGGTGATGAGTCAGCAACGAAACGTGCATGACTTCTCTCTTGGTTGATATAAGATCGTTGATTTAATTATCAGTTATAATAAATACAAGCATAGATAATTGGTTGAAAAGTAAGAGGACGGTCTGTCAGGGAGGAAGTTGGCAAAGGATTGGAATTTTCTATAAATCTTGCCCTTTCCAGCACCTTATTACTGATTTAAATGCAGGTGGGGTTCACATAGACAGCTGGGTGGGTGACTTAATGTGGGTTCCACTGACACTTGGGCATACATGTTAGCATCTCAGGTCACCTTGCTGGTTATGACATGACAACAAACAATTAGGTTCCTACATATAGGTTGTATGAATTCTGCTCCAGGAAACGTGTACTCACAAACTGAATTGGCGCTCTTCATGTATGTTCAAGAAAATGGTGTCTATGAACTCCTTACATTTTGCTTTGATTTACAATATTATTGCCTTTTTGTTTGTATGCTTAATGATAGTAATTTATTTCCTTATTATTCTTATGATATTATCCCACAATATCTGTCTGATATAAATGACAACCTGTCTTCTCAAACCCATCTAATAGTATTATTGAGGTTACCATCAACACTTTGACTGTATAATGTTCGGCCTTTATTGAATTACCGAAATGGTCATGATTATAGAAAAGACATTGCAAGTTCATACATGATAGATGAATAAAGGGGATGAATTCTCCAAAAATAGCTTTTCATTTCTATTAGAAAGTGGGGAAGGAAACTACTGCAGGTATGAACTTGTCATTTGTAACTCCTGAATGTTAAGAGTGTTGCTTTCTGAGCAAGAAGGAAATTACAAGGGGAACTGTGTTAGTTACTCGATAGCTTACATCCCTTTGTAGTCTTCACAAGATTCTTGTCAAAATTACTGACTCTCGGTTCCTTATATTTGTTGCAGCTTGTCTTCTCTCTTCTTCTTCCTTGCCTGATATTCTCTCAACTTGGACAAGCAATCACTTTGCAAAAGTTGGTACAGTGGTGAGATTTCTTCATACAGCCTTTTGGTTGAATGCAAAGAACCTAGATATGCATGTGGAGTTGTTTGTTTAACATCCATAAAATCATCATTGTTGAATATATGGAATGTGAACTCTTCTGTTTTAATTTTTCTGATTTTTTTAAAAAAAATTTTGTAGCATTTATTATGGATTTTCACTTCTCATTGAATGATGACTGCCTTACCAATGATTGTTCTGTTGGATCTAATGTGAATAATGCTTAGTAGATACTATATCTTTGGAGTCCTGGATTGTGAATGGTTGATATAGTCCATAGCCATTAACAGAATATCTATTTTTGTATGTGGAGTTTTTTTTAGCCCCTCATTTTCCAATGAACTTTTCAATATTCCTTTTTGCTAGAAATTAAGGACTTTGCTTATGTAGGGTTATTTTGAAAATATAAAATTTTCTCTATCTTCCTGATCCTATATATATGCTTAGATTTATCATTTCAAAGGATTGATTCTCATATCAATGCTTCGAAGCATAAAGGTTTATAATCTATGTTTACTCTTACACTAGTATGGAGGATCATGTGCCCACTCAAAGGAAGACAGGCAGACAGGAAAAAATGTGCCCCTCCAAGGGAGGCCATGCACTCCAAGTAGTTTTTATTTTATATATTTCAGGTGTGGAAGGCTTCAGAATTGTGCTGGACTCCTTCCTATGCGATAAGGAAGTGTGAGGAAGGTCTCAGATTTCAGCACATGAATGCTGGATCCCAAGGCCTTCCCCTTATAGTAGATGATATATGACATTTGTTCATTCTCACTTTATAATATCATAATGTGCACCTTTTTTCTCATTTTTCCAAAACTGATTATAAATTTCTTCCTCACTTTCCAGTTGAGGATAAAAAAGACAAAGAGGTTTACAGCTCTGTGTGTGCAGGTGGTTTATCCCTGTTAATGTCATTTTGGCAACGATATCAGGGTCGCTAGTGGGTCTTGTTGTTGCATCCATTGTTCGTCCCCCATATCCATACTTCAAGTTCACCATTATACATATTGGGATTGGTGAGTTATTTTTATTCTTATAAGATCCTGTGGCAGTAGTTAGATACTTTTTACGATTCTCTTTTCTGAAAATCTTGTTCATGCAGCTGCATGCATTATTTATGAAATTGCCATGGTACTTGTTTATTACATACTAGTATGCATGCACTGTAATGTGCATTAAGCTCATAAAAGAAGACAGAATTATAAATATCAGAAAATCGTAAAAACATTAAATATGCATAAGAAGAATTATTACAGATACTGAAAATTTTAAATATAACAAAGTTGTACTGATCTATACTGTACCATACTATTAAGGTAGCAATATAGTACCAAGATTCAATTTGATATGAACTGAACTAATGCAAACTGAGCAGAACTATTCCGTCCTGCCCACTATTGACCCATACAGCCTGGTACTCAGTAGTACCATGGCTGGGAGTGAGAAAATATACCGGTTCCCTGTATTGATATGAGATGCATACCAAATTGTACCGATCATACCATACTGAACTAGTAATGTTTTAGGGTAGTTCTCAGTACCAATTTTGTGAACCTTAAAATATAAATTAATGAAGCAATTATGTGGTAATGGTTCCATAATTAATTGAATTTATTACAAGCTTGCAAATTAATTAACTATTTAGTAGAAGAGGACCTTACCAAAAAGAAAGAAAAACGAGGAGGGAAAGGAGAGAAATAAATTGAAGGGGAAATGGTGTCACTAGAGGGTGTGAGATAGGGCGAGGGACTCTTGCAGCTAGGGAGGGGGCATGTGGCAGGGAGGGGGCTGGTGTGAGGGCACTGAGAATGGAATGACATGTGCTGGTCATATATCAGTGTATACATGCATTATGCCATATGTATGAACTCTGTATTTCAACTCGCTTATATTTGCTCTTGTATGTCTAGATCTTGGGATTGCTATTTGCTTCATGGCACATGACATATTGATGCTTGTTAAGGTTTCGGTCATTAATGCCACCATATGAGCAGTGTGTTTTGATCTGGGTTTCTGAGATAGATGTGTAGAATTAATCTCTTTTTCTCCATGTTATCTTGTCATGATGCCTACTTTCTTGATATGGGGTAATGGAACTTGTTAGCACCATTGTTGCTTTAATATCATCATCAAGTATGTCTTCTTCAGTTTTGTTATGAGCTATGACTGGAATCTCCAACTCTTATGCCATGCATACTAGTGCTTGCTATTGTGTCAATGACTGGAACCAGTTCTGCATCATTGATGTATATTAATAAGTTGCTAGTTTTCTGCAATTTTTGGAACACAAGTCACCGTGGAAGTCATTTGTAAATGAATTCTCATGTTTGGCCCACTATACATAAAACTACAGAATCAAAATAAATTCTCATGTTTGGAACAAATAAAAATTAAATTCAATGTCCTATTTTTCTAAATGGCCCCTATTTAATAATTAGTTTAAGAATTAATGTCTTCTTTCTTTTTATTTCTTTAATAATTAGTTGAGGAATGAAGTCTTTTTCTTTTTATTTCTTTCAAATTTCAGCTTTTAAACTCAATTTTTTAGCCTTGGGAATGAAGTTATGTGCAGCGGCAAGCAAGATTTGTGATGACCGTGTTTAGAGGGCTGATAAAAGGAAGGTTTTAAATCTCTCGTGATGAGGCTGTCTTGTTTTCTTTAATGAAATAGGACGTGCCGTTGTGCCGATGTTTTATTCTGTCTCTGACACTTGGGGCAGGTTGTGTTCCAAGATGTACCGATTGAGATGCTAGGACAATGATGAGATGGTGTTGTCTCGACATTTAAGACAGAAGCCTATCCTGGTGTCCCACGGAACATCTGGCTGGGACCTAAATCTAGTGAGGGCTGCAGCTGAAACAACATTGTCTTTTATCAAAAATTATTGACCATTGACAAAGAAAAGTTTGTCCAAAAAATTTGTTTCCTTTATTATGTGGAATTCATTGGCATATCCTTTTAAAATTGATAGGATCTGCAATAAGAAGAAGCAATTTCATGATTTGTTATGTTCCTAAACATAGCAAATCATAGATTTGCAAATGAATTCCACAAAAACTAAGGAATTCATTGTCTCATTCTATGCATAAGAGGCTTGTCGCTCTTCATCAGCTATATGAAATCCCAAGTTATTGATGCCTGACAACAATTTTTTTGCAATGTATAACTGGCTTGGTCTTGCATGCAGGGAACGTAGGAAACATACCTCTTGTTCTGATTGCAGCTCTATGTCGAGACAAATCCAACCCTTTTGGTGACTCTAACAAATGTAACCAGGATGGGAATGCTTACATCTCTTTTGGTCAGTGGGTAAGTTTGATACTTCTTCCTGTTTCTGGTTCCATGGTTCATATTACTGCTTAAACATTGTACTTTTGAACTCATTTACCTTCCCCCCTGCCTTGAATCAATGATATAGATCATGCATGAACTGCTTTAAGGTCTTTGATGCAGTATGTTTTTGTTCCATGTCTTTGATACTTCCCGCACTTCAATTATCCTTGCATTTGTTTGGATGCCTGTATGCCTAGCTGTTTATTCATCTTCACCACCTGCACTTAGACATCAATTGAGTTATTGCATAGAGCTTTCAATCATCCACCAACTATTCAAATACAATTAACTTTATAAATTAAATCTCTAAATATTTAATTGTCTTGACAAATAAAAAATGGTGGATCGAAGACAGCCTCAAACCTATGAGTAATCATAGGAAATTTCAAATGGACTCTATCGGTCAGGCACATGCAGCACACCATTGTAAATAAAATAAACACATAAGCTGTTTTGCAATCATTTTAATGTCCCAGCTGACTATAAAGGATGAAAACTGATAGCACACATCCCTCTGTGCATGTCTGATTGTCCCTTCAAAGCATTATGAAAATTTTACAAGGACATTTGAATGTAGATCATCGAACATAAATGCCATTATTTTAGAGAATATAACCAATACAAGTTTGTTACCATCTTTTTTTTTTTTTTGGTCATACAGTTATATGAGCTGTTGAAACCTATAAATTTATTTGTGGCAGGTTGGCGCAATTGTTCTTTACACGTATGTGTTCCAGATGCTTGCGCCACCACTTGGTGAAACCTTTGATGGCATTGAAGAGGAGAAGCTTCCAACAAAGTACCCTGTCAACAGTGCTGCTCCTGAACAAGTGCCTCTGCTAACTTTCGAAGAGACTGGAACAACAGGACTGGAATCTTCAAAACGAGAAAAAGTAAGAAGCGAAACTTTCCATGCCACGAAGTCTATACTTCTTGTTGTTGCTTAGGGGAATGACTACAAAGACAGGTTTTCTTGTTAATTCATTTATATGCTGGTTGTAGTAATTAAGCTATCATCTGAAAATTGAAATTGCATCTGCAAATGCATAGAAAAATGCCATTCCTTTGTTGCTTATTAGCTACAAGAATCATATATGAAAATCCCCTGTAAAATGAAATTTTTATAAATGTTTGTAAATCATCTTACAGTTATAGAAAGATTTGTAATAACTTTTGTGCTATGGGTTAGATTTGTCTTCCCGCCATCAAGAGACTCATGATAGAATTGTGATTGTGATTGTAGATATCAGGTTGTTAGAGGTCAATTTTATTAGCTATAATTAGAAGTGAATATTCTTTATGGAATTTACTTAAGAAGACTTGTTTTGGTCTGTCAGAGTTCTTGATATTCAGTTTTCATCTAATAAGCCTTGCATTGCATTGTATATATCTTTATAGACTCTTAACTGAATATATGTGTGTGTGTGTACTTACAAAGTTTGAATATAGATATCATTGTACTAATTTGAAGATTGTTTCTTTTGAGTGTATACCCGTCATCATTAGGTACTTCAAGTGAATATGTTGTGTGTACATTAAGTGAGTACATTGTGTGTATATATATAAAGATTGTAAATGTAACATCAAATATATTGCCATGCTTATGCTCATAGATAACTGTTGCAGGATGGACAAATTTTAGTCTAATGCAAGGGCATTTATTGCCACTTCTGCTTCCAAAGTTTCAAAATTGATGCTTCATTTGTTCTATTTTCCCTCTCTATTTTGTGTATTGTTTAGAACTAAATAAGTTTCATGATTCTTGTCCAAAACTGGTTGTCTTGTTTAGCTAACTGACATGACCGAACCAGTTATCTGGTCACTGATTTTGACCATGTCAATTTTGAAACTTTGGCCGACACAATATGGAACCAAAGCTGCCAAATGTCTGGACCAATTATTTAGTTTTTATCAAATATTTAGGCTATGAATTGTAGGAAATGGAAACATATCCCAATAATTCTAATATGTTAATTATTGACTTTCTGGAGGTTTAAGTTACATTCTTATAGTTATGTTTCAATCGGCTAGATTAACTGAATTGAAAATAGTGTAACTTAAAATATATATATTGATGTGACAAATTTACGGCTTAGGTGTCTATGCGCATGTAAATGTTATTTGCATTTGCAGTAATGTGATATTTATTACAATATCAGTTCAGGGCACTTTGACAGTTTGGTCTCCAAATTCTTTTAAAATGGTTGCTTCACTGCCTTGGTTCCTTTTGCTGCTTTACTTTTTGAATGGAATTGTTTATCTTACCTAGGAAAAGAAAATTGTTTATATATGCAGAATCTTTGGTCATGACGAATGTAAAAACCATTTCCCCCACTTTAGTATTTCTTTCTCTTTGTTTCTTCAAAAACATTTTCAGTTTTTACAAAACCTATGTTTTAGGTTTTATCTGAAGCTATTTTTTAAGCATAATTTACTGAAGCCAATTCGCCAACAATGGCCTGGCCAAGACCGGCCCCTCAGCTCTCCAGTTGGTCCTGAACATTTTCTTGTATTGACTCATGAGTTCAGGTTCCAAGCTGACATCAGACAAATTGACCTTAGACCAGAATATTTTTTTATTTTTTTATTTTTTAACGTTTGTTACTATTAGTCAAGGGTATGACTTCTGAGCTGAAACCATGGCAACATTATCTTAGATAGAGGATAGCTCTTGGCAGCTAAATAACTAGAAGTTTCGATTGTAAGAATATTATATATTAATATTATCATTTTTTTTATTATTTACGTTAGAATAGAAGTCAACTCAAACTCCTTGAATCTGATGCAACTCTTTAGGCTTTGTTTGGATCTTTGGAGGGAAAGGAAGGGGAGAGTAAAAAGAAGAAAAGGAATGGAAGGGGAAGGAAGAGAAAGGAAGGGTTGTTCTTCTTCTCTTGTTTGGAAAGGATGGAAGGAAAAAGAAGGGTAATATCAATTATATAGTTGGGATAGAGAGGAAAAAAAAGAAGGGAGAGAGTTATGTGACAATTATATTCCTTCAGAATAGAAAATGAACCGAGAGAATGGAAGAGCGAAGAATAGAAAATAAAGGGATATTTTGGTCTTTCAAAAAAATATAACTTAAATATTTTTTCCTCCCTCAACTTACTCCCCGATTTGGGGGTTAACAAATTTACTCTCGCTAAGGGAGAAACAAGGGTAGCTGGTTACTCTCGTTCCTTTTCCCCTCTTTCTTTCACCTTTCTCCGAAACAAAGTGGTTTATGACCTTTTTCCTTCATTTCCTTCCCCCCCCAGTCCAAACAATCCCTAAGTTGTGTCTGAACAAAAATTATATGTTCTTTTCCATGATATATGTACAAACTTAAAAAAGGAATTAGAAGATGCATTTGAGGACAGCACATTAGGTATATATGTATTGTTGTTTTATACTGTAGAGCAAGCTTTGAGGTACTGTGGTGCAGGGGTATATGGGTCATGTCTCAGTGCTATATGTACCATGGTATGCCCCTATATCTATTCATGGTTTATTGAGGTGTCTTACATGGTACAGTACTACCTTGGTACATCCTCGATATGCCTCGAAATAGGGAGTGTCCTAACATGATATTTTTGGTTTTCAAACTTTGATTTTGAGTGGGCTTATTTACTTTATTGCTTTATATTTACTGTATATCAGCATTTGAATAAATGATTCTTGCATTTGTATTTATAAAGCTATATTTTAATTGCATTATATTAAAGCGAGAAAATTTTCATGAGAAAATTTTTGGGACAGTAACAGGTGAACTGGAATCAAAGTTAGCCCCAGAATGTAGTATGTGAACTTTCCTAAGATGTATCCCATGTGAAAATTGTCAGCGTGATAGTGAATTGCTTTTTATTTTGTGATGCTGCTAAAACAAACATAGCTTTGCAGTCACTGACATTTGCTTATAATTTGATGTGTAAACAGTAAAATTACAATTATTCTGAATAGTAGTTAAGGGGCAAAGGATAAACCCTCATTTCTTACGATTTTACTGCCATTCTTCTTGATGCAGCTAATCAGCCAGTTGTGGTATCTTGTTGAAAAATTGAAGTTAAAGCAAGTTTTTCAGCCCCCAATTATTGCTTCTGTAAGTATAGTTATTTTATATTTTGAAAAATATGGCACTTTATATTTTGAAAAAGATGGCATTCCCAGTTCTTCGCATTTAAAACATACATGGTATTAGTACCAATTTAATAGTGTGAGTGATATGTTAGGAATTACTTTTAATATATTGTTTAGAATGAATTATGTGTCCTTTCTCTGGTAATCTTGCTCAAATTACTAATGCATACATGACAATCCATTGTTAATGATGAGCCTAACTTTAAATTATAATGCACCATCTTTTTTCTTCATTTGGTAATCTCAGGAAAGTTAAATTATTCAGTCCTTATTGGAAAACTATCCTGATATGGTCATCATCATTCTGGATGAATTTAATTCCTTCATTGTTTTAATTATTTATGTGTCTTTTGAGAAATATTGTGGGATGCTACCACCAGGGTTTGAACCTTGGGCCTCTGGCAGAGGCCCAGTGGAGAGGAATGCCAACCAGCTGAGCTAAGGCTGGTTGGGTGGTTGGTATTCTTTTCAAAGTGGCATGTATTCCGCATTATAAGTATGATGTGGAGATGCCAGACATTTTGTAGTTATCAGTTCATGGGATGCTCATGATAGCTCCTTACTGAAATATCTCTTGATTCTTGTGGATTCATTGTCTGCTTTCTGATAGAAAACTAGGTTGAAAAAACTTTGCCAGAGTTGCTAGCTTTATATCTTCTGTTGTCATTGCAATTAACTTTTGTTTATATTGCTTGCAATAGATACTGGCGATCGGTATTGGTACAGTACCATTTTTGAAGCACTTCATCCTCACAGATGATGCTCCGCTCTTCTTCTTTACTGACAGCTGCCTCATTCTTGGGTATTATTCTACATCACCACTAATTTTCTTTTCTTTTATTTTAGATAAAAACATTCAACCTGCACTAGCAGTATATATAATTTTTTATGAATTTATTTACACTCTTAAATGCATTAAAAACTCCGTTATAATGATCAGAAATTCAGATTGGTTAATGAAAAGTGATGATTTTTTCCACTTGGAAAAGTGCCATTGTCATTGTTCACAAAACAATAAGCTTAGTCACCTTGGATGAAAAATTAAGGATTCATTTTGAAAATGCAGGTGTGTTTCTCAGTGTAGTTGGGAAAAAGGCTTAGATGAGTTGAGTTGAGGTGTGTTTCTCAGCCTTTCACAAGTCGTCTCCTGTCATGGAAGAATAATAGAGAACAATGTGAGGTTGGGTCATGTCAATTTGTCAAAGATTGTTCAATGTTAAAGGAGAGAGGCTTATCTATATATAGTCCTTATGAGTGATTAAGTTGAACAATACAAGACCCATACAAATGGCAAAGACACATGAAATATATGCATGCGTACATGTATATGTGTACTGTGTACATGCACTGCTTTGGTGGGGAAAATATTTGGAGGATGTTATTGTGTATGTATGCCTGTGTGTACATGCTAGCCTGTTGCAGGACTTGTGTCATTCAATGATGTCACAATGCTGGAAACATTTGGAATTGACAGCTAGTGCCTTTAGTGAAATATTCATGTTGGGACTGGATCTTCGTACTGCAGGACTAAACTTTTCTTCCAGCCATTTGCATTTAGGGATATTTGCATTTACTTGCCCAAGCACATGGATACCTTATTTTGGTGTTTGGGTTAGCACCTGGTGAAGTAATTATGGAAATCATAATTTTTTTTTTTTTTTGGTTTCTTTATTGCTAAATGGCATACAGTGATAGATTGATCTGTAAAGAATGCTCAACTTGGTGTATTTTTCATGTAACCAAGACAGTGCATGCAATGGAATAACATAGGTAATATGAGAACAGAAAATTTTGGCGAAGGTTTATCCTGCATTTGAATATTTTATTTTTAGCACTTGTTCAGTCTTCCATTTTACATTCAATATTTTATGCTTGTTTCACTGTCATCTGTTGAGTTGTCTGCTAATAATTTTTCCTCAGCAGTTGCTCCCCTTGCTTTTTATGCTTTTCTATTGAGAATGAAACTGTGAAATTCAAGAAACTTCTGTCAACATGCTCAAGTCAATTATGAATGCTTGTCTTGTGGATAATGAAATGTGATGTCCTTTGCTGCATATTATCTGTACCAATCAAGTTGTACTCTATTTTAATATTTACCAAACTTAACAATTAATGCCTATTGTCAGGGAAGCCATGATTCCATGCATTTTGCTTGCGTTGGGCGGTAATCTTGTTGATGGTAAGTCTTCTATTACGCTTTCTGTGGTAATACTTCTTACTCTTGAATCCTGCATCTACCTGGTAATTATGTTCTTAATGCTGAGCATCATAATATTTGATAGTCTCACACATAAATTAGTCCTTTCTATCCCCTGCTGGATCTTGGATGCATGCAAGCATAACAACATTATTATGAGTGTGAGAACGCGGCTTAAATGTTGGATGATGCCTTGATGCTTTTGATATTCTGAATGAGAAAAGTGAACTTTATCTCTGTATAATATGTGTACGTTTGATAAGGAGGAAATATAGCCTTGGAACTGTCATTCAAAGAATTGTGGAAAAAAAAATTCAGACGGCCAATTACATGTTGTATGATAATCTGTAATGCAGTTTTTATTTGAAAAATTAATCGTAATGTTATTGTTTGGCTGTCATGCAGAGGTTAGGTGTATGGTATTTTGTTGCATTGTTTACTGTTAAGAGTGGATGTTTTGTTCAAATGGAAGATGATGAACCTAAAGCAATATCATTAATTAATTAGTCAATTAAATTCTCAAAAGATTATAGTGAAATAATTTAGGAGGGATGGTCTTAGTAAAAGATGATGAGACCAAAAAACATGATGGGATGAAGAATGGAGAAATCATTGATAATATTTTCGATGAAACTATATTTTAATAGGGAAGCACTATGACATAAACTTGGAAAGAGTTTAGAAACTCGCATTGATTATTATGGATTTGAATCCTTTTGGTAGGGTTTGAAATGGACCCAGGATAGCTAGAGTCACATGAGGTTGGGCCAGTTTCTGGTTGAGCTCTAGTAGGCCTGACCTGAGAAAATTTGGGTCAGGCTTGGGCCCGAAACCTGAATTTTGGGAGGGGCTTCAGGCTGGAAAACTCCCACCCAAGTAGCTAAGCCATTTAACCCAACCAATCATCCTCACCCTACCCAGGTGCGTGTAATTCTTAGTTCTCATGATCCATCACCATCTTGTGTCCTAGTGCCATCCCTTTGCCCTTGGCTCTATTGGGTGGATGCATGGTGGGTGGTGAGCAGTAATTCATGGTATGAGAAATATCTACTCTCTATAAGACTTCCCCAGACTGTCATTCCATCACCTCCTACTCTTTTCTCAACCTCGTTGCCAGCACTAGTCACCAACACAAGCTCTGGTGCCAATGAAGCAAGAAAGCGGTGCCAGCATCATTAGCATGAAGGCAGCTGTCTGAAGACCCCCTCTGGATTCTCTCTAGACTCCTTTTCTTGCTGCTGGTGATCCATGCCTTGGGCTCTTGTCAGATATTGCTGGAAACCAGATTTCCTACCCTGAAGTCCAATTAATCACTGCCATTGTTGTGATTAAGTTCGCAAAAATCCATGATGTTGGAGTACAACAGAAGAATAGGGAACTGGGCCGTGAAATCCTAGCCAGTATCTCCCTCAAGTCCAAAGGGAAAATTCTAGCCCAGGCCTGGGCAAGAGGGTGGTGCAACCTAACATGGTCTGTTTTCAGTCTGACCTTTGTGACATTGTGTGGATCCAAGTAAATCAGATTTTAGGAAACCAATTTGCTCCAATGACAAGGTGGCCAAGCTAAAGTAGGTTCAAGCTTATTATAATCCCTTTAGTGGACTTTGACGTAATCAAATTTACGTCTTATGGTGTCAAACCTGTTCCAAACCTAGCACCTGTTCTTTTATTGTCAAGTTTCTCTTTCTCCTTAGAGGGTGAGCAGAATAGGTCTTAGCATAAAACACATTGAATCTTGTTCCTGCTCTGCTTTTAGCTATTAAGGTTGTTGTCTTTTGCCTATAGTCTCTTTCATCGTATGATTCTTGCAAGTTACTTTGCATGCACACCTTAGAATAGGATTTTAGTTGAGTGGGACCAAAAACAGCGACTACCAATCAGTATATGTATTTGACAATCAAACAAATAGGAATACAGTAAATGTGAAGGTAAATTTTTTCCATCATGAAGCGTCATTTTTGAGTGGAGTCTGCTAATAGGAAGAGAATGCCAAATAACAAATAAAGTGAGTTTATTTATAAGGCCTGGTATGAGTTTATCTATGTGGCCTTCACATACCATTGACCTGCTGGAATTAATGACCATTAACAGAAATATAGCTACATTCAAGGACAACTTTTTTTGTCTTAATTTTCTGTAGATCAAGAAAAGATAGGTAGCCTTATAGAAGATTAATAACAAAGCCCTAAGTGAAACCAGAGAAAAGATTGGAGGACGTTGTGTAGGACTGATGGAAAGTTGTATATTTTGAGGTACGTTGAATGTAAGAATGGACCTGTTGACATTAAAGATGGAGTCATGGAAATAGAAAGCATGTGGGAGGTTTAAGAGAAGTACATGAGTCTGCCTGCCCTAGCTTTTTAATCTTTCTTTTCTCTAATTTTCTTTGTTTTATTTGTTGCTTGTGCTTGGTTTTGTCTTTGGCACGAAAATTAGAAACAAAAATCTTATGACTTGATTGTATCCTATTAGCATAGCTAGGATAGTATTGGGGCATGGTTATGCACAGAGGCACATCCATTCAGGTGTGGACGTGTGTTGGGCATGCGTATGTTTTGTGAATATATTTAGCAATTTCTTTGGCTGGTCTAATTCACAAGGGCTTTCTTAAAATTTGCTTGATTATTTCAAAGAACTTTAGCTTCGACATTGTATTTCTATATAAGATTCTAAGATATCTTTCATACTCAAATGGAATTATTGAGCAGCATAATTTTATTTTATTCTGTTATTGAAACAAAATCTTTTATTTCCAGATGAGACTTGTTACTCTAGCATAGTGTATGAGATGCTTACCCTAGTAGAAAGTATGAGATAATGATAAAATTCATGCTGTGGTGGCAATGGTTGCAAGTGTGTGGAAAAGACCAACCTACTTATGGGGGAGGTAGTGCCAAAAAGGTTGGATAACAAGAATTACTAACCAAGAGCTGAATTTGTGGCTTTGTACCACTGACTGGTATACGTTGTGGTTCACACCTTGTGAACCTCTGGACAGCATGTCAAGGGTGCTGAATTTGGTAGATGACATCTTTTTGACTCTCTGAACAGCAGTGCCCAGTATGCTGAACGGGGCAAGTTTTCATAGATTGTACTTCTGTTACGTGTGAAACTTGTGGTCTTAATCTCACAATGAAATGTGTATTATTTATGATGTTTTTTATTTTCACTGCCTTCCAGGTCCAGGTGTGGGGAGTAAAAAGCTTGGATTTCGAACTACTGCTACCATCATATTTGGGCGATTGGTCTTGGTTCCTCCAGCAGGACTTGGAATCGTCACTATGGCTGACAAGCTTGGCTTCATCCCCAAGGGTGACAAGATGTTCAAATTTGTTCTTCTACTGCAGCATTCAATGCCTACTTCTGTGCTATCTGGTATTATCTCCTATCATAAAGCTGTACTATTAGATGACCAGAAAATTATTTTGGTGTTCTATATGGAAAACCAATTGCATTGTAGCATAAGTTTGTGAATAATGATGGAGGTAAAAGATGCTCTACTAAAAGGGGCCTGATTTATTTCAAGAGTTTTAGCTTATCAGAATCTACTGTACAATTTTCTCAGAGGACCTTTGATTGTTTGGTTACTAGGAGAAGAGATGCGCCTTTCATCTCATTGAACATGCTAAATCTTTTTTTAGAATTTATTTTGTTAATATGAACAAATTGTATATTTCTGTTGGTTACAGGTGCAGTGGCCAATTTAAGAGGCTGCGGAAAGGAAGCAGCTGCTGTTCTATTTTGGGTTCACATTTTTGCTGTTTTCTCCATGGCTGGATGGATTGTCCTTTTTCTAGGCATACTTTTCTAGAAGGCCTGATCCATTATTACGATGGCACAGCTCAAATCCTCTCCTTTTCTCCCACTGCTTGGGAAAAAAAGGATGCGATTACAAGTACATCACTGTTTATTTGCACCACCATCCATGTATTTTGGGGAATAGAAGGGCTCTAATTTTCTCCAGGTCTGTTGATTTGTTATATGAATATATTTAGTTGTACATAGGAAAAGTTGCATCGCTTTCTGGCCAAGGCTGGTGATTATCTACTAGGTGATATTATTTTGCTACAATGATAGCGATGCATATGACGTAGGCCCTTCTTCACATTTCAATCATTATACTAAGCAAGTTATAGCACATCATAGATGTAAGAATGTTGGTTGCCATGGTTTATCTTGCTGAAGTCCCGTGAAGAGGCGCTTGTCCATTGGAGGACCCAGTTCAGATCGAGGCTCTTGATGTGTCATTGCTGGTTGAGGAACTGATAGAGTTGAAGGCTGTGTAAGGAGAAGAGGCCGCTGGTTTGAGTTTCAATCATGTAATAAAAAACAAAGCAACTTGGACAATAATTTTATGTTTGGAAAGTGTGTTGTATACTTGTTATTATTATGTTGTAATAATGATGTTGCTTCAGCAGGTCCTTTTCTGATCATGTCAGAGTCTTGTTGCTACATTTAATTGATATTTCTTTTACTAAATCAAATATCTCGCCTCTTCTATTTCATTGCAAACATGTTCTTTTAATTATTAAATATTTTCTTGTATTCAAAATATGTAATTGTCATAATATTTGGAGTAAAGTCTCATTTAAAATTTATACTAATCAATGGCATATCGATGACATGAGTGAAGGTTTTTTTTTTTTTTTTGGGTATAAGCGGACGATCACACAAGTCTCGTGCGAATCAATCCAGATAAATTTGAGTATAAAATTTGCTGTAAAAAAAATAGGACAGGGATCGTTCGGCCTTAATAACTATGAACCATCATGCTGGGTCACTAAAGCAGTCACTCAGTCCGTCGCCAAATTGGCTTATCGATATATATGACGGATCTGGGAGCTGTCAACCTTCTGCAGGATAGATCAAATATCCCTAATAATCAGAATAGTGAGGCATCGAGAGTAATTCTCCTTCAGCAGCCAGGAAATGATCGTCATAGAATTACCCTCGATCATGAGCCTATGAACATGAAAAATTCGAGCGGCATAAGATATACCAGCCCAAGCAGCATAAAGCTCAGTCATAGGGACAGAAGAGTCGAGAGTAGCAAAACCATCCGTCGTCAGCAGATCACCTTGAGGCCCACGGATGATGAATGCCGAACCAACAGCTCTGCCACGTACACTTCCATCAAAGTTGATTTAAAATATTTCGATTAGATGGGCAAATAGTATGAGACTTGATTTAAAATTATATTTAAATTTTTATTTTAAGAATGAAATATATTTAATTGTTTCTGATTGATGTACATAGGATAATATTTTATATTGTGGCTGGATGAGATCATCTGTTTTTGAGAGGACATCATAGCATCATCAAAGAATGAAGGGAAAAAAAGTGAAAGAACAAAGAAAAGAAAAGAGAAAATAAAATAAATGAAGAATGAGAAACAGATAAATGATATCTAGAAAAAGAAAGAAAGAAAAAAAAAGGAGAGATGAAGAGTATCCGGTAGGATATTTGGAAAGAGATAAATAAATTTAAAAAATAAAGAAGAGAAGAGTATCTAGTAGAATATTTGGGAACAGATAAATAAATTTAAAAAATAAAGAAGAAAAGCGCGGAAGGGAGATGAAGGATATCAAAAGGAGCCGTTTTTATAATCGGTGCCTTTTGGCACTGATTTTAAAAGAAGAGGATGGGATCCCAGGTTTTTGCAAAAGAGGTGTAAAAGTGGAAAACACCATTTGAAATGGCATTTTCCACTGCCACGTCCGCTTAGCCCCGTTAGCGGGGATGGTGATGGGGCAGGAGAAATCGCCACTTGGAATGGCGATTTTTTAGCTGAAATCGCCACTCCAAGTGGCGATTTCAGTCTAAGTGAAATCGGGAGTGGCGATTTCAGTCTAAGTGAAATCGCCATTTAGAGTGGCGATTTCAGCTCAGAAATCGCCATCCCAAGTGGCGATTTCAAGCCAAGTGAAATCGTAACTTGGAGTAGCGATTTCTAAGGTGAAATCGACACTTGGAGTGGCGATTTCTGAGCTGAAATCACCACTCTAAGTGGTAATTTTACTTGGCTTGAAATCGCCACACAAAGTGGCGATTTTCTCAGGCTTTAAAGCCGAGAGCCTGATCGGGGCTTCTCTTCCCGAGTGATAAAGATTCCCCCCTTTTTCCTTCCCTGGCGACCTCTTCCCCTTCTTCCTACTCTTCGGCATCCTCCCCCTCTTCCCGAGTTCCCAATCCTGCTCACCGGCAAGCGCCCTTCCCGAGTGCAATGACCTTCCCCGCCGACCTTCCTCGCCGGGAAGCATTCAGAAGCATTCCAGGTATTTTCTTTTTCTTTGTTCTTTTTTTTGGTGGGGAAGTGCGGGTGTGTGTAGAGGAGGAAGCAGACAAGGACATAGTATTGATGAGGAAGGGCTGAAAGGAGAACAGTAAAATGGGATCATGCATGTTACAGAGTTAATAAAGGTTTGATGAATTTACACCATCATTGATGGATACAACCTATTTGATCTAGATCTCTGGTCCAATACAGAGAATCAGAGATAGATAAGAATATATGAAGGACATGTTAGTAATATATAATAATAATGCCATATTTACTAAAGATGTGAGCTTTCATGCCAAGCAGGTTGGGTAAGTATGGTGTTCTGAACTCAGCCTGTGCCTGGCCCAATCTGACTCATATCACATTACATGGGTCCTTTTTGTACATTTGCATGAGTGCCAAATGCAAAATAGAAAGACATCAAATGCCGAAACTTGAACGAAACTCAACCGAAACTCGATCGAAATTCGACCGAAACTCAATCGAAACTTTACCGAAACTCAATCGAAACTCACGTCATCAAATGCCAATCATGACAAAAAGTAAATGCATCCATAAATTTTCGATCATAGGCACAAGTACGTCATAAATGCATCAATATATAGTCTTGTTCCTGAGACAAGTACATCATAGACACAACAATGGCCATTTTACTTAAAAAGTACATAAATTTACGATCCTGAAGGTCCACTAGTTACATTAGGACAACGGCATCTAGAATGACCCATTTGCCTACAAATAGAACATTGACTTGTTCTTCTAGGCTGAACCTCGTCCATCTCGTTATGGATCCGAGTTGACTTTGGCTTTCCTCTTTTCTTTGGCCTGATACGATCCCGATCAGGTATGCACTTGAACGACATTTGCAACTAGTAGTCTTCATGTGGTACCGGGTTGAACTCCCCACCCCAGGTAGTAATGTAGGAGCGAATACTATATAGTTCATCAACAAGACCCGTTGAGTCCATGCCAATCTCCTGGCACACTGCTAACACATGTGTACATGGATATTTATATATGATACACTTATCACATTAACAAATACGGTCACTGAGAGATACAGTCTGAACATTGCCTCCACCCTAAGAGCTTCACTGAATCTCCTTGTCACAACTTCGTAAGTGGCTCTTTGCATGTTGTATGTAGTTACTCTGTGCTCATTAGCTTTGGCATGTCCTTCAGCAACCTTAATCGAAATATGAGGAGTGAAGAGGTTGTTAGGGTTCTCTACATACCTTAAGGCCTCTGCACGTCTCGTATTGAAATATTTAATGAGACGACGAAATGTCATCTGAACACATGCAGTAATTGGCACATTTCTAGCTCCCCTCAACACGCAATTGAAAACCTCTGAGAGATTGGTTGTCAATGTACTGTAGCGAAAGCCCCCATCATGTACCAATGTCCACTTCTCCGGCTCTAACTCCGATAGCCAAGTCCAAGCTTCTGCATTAACTATTTTAATCCTTTCCATCGGAAAGTTAAACTTCTAAAGCTGATGTTTGCTCTCTGCTTTCCATACTGCTCTTTTCAACTGAACATTTAAGAATCTCGAGTTAAAATTACTGCATACATGTCTCAAACAATATCGATGATAAGCTCTTGGTGGAGCCCATCTAATTCACTATCAGATATGACACTTAGTATACCTAGATTCGGTCAGAATAAGACAAATGTCATTTCTATCTTTCACAACATGCCTCCTAAGCCTCAGCAAAACCATCTCCAACTAGCTGTACACTCTTCATCTACAATTGCATAGGCTAGTGGAAATATTTGATTATCAGTATTAGTACCTACCGCAATGAGTATCTTCCCTCGGTACTTTCCATAAAGATGTGTTCCATCAATAGAAATTATCGAGCGACAATACCAAAACCCCTCAATAGATGGTTGAAATGCCCAGAATACATAATTCAGGACCCGTTCAGAAGAACTTGTTTTACTGTAGAAATCCCAACATACAACTGTTCCAGAGTTTGCATTCTACAGTGCAAACATGTATCTAGGAAGCTTTGCATATGACGGTTCCCATTCACCAAATATATCAATCAATGCCTTCTGCTTTCCATGCCATGCTTTTGAATATGACACTGTATAGTGAAATTGTTCTGCAATGCTTGCTATAATAGCTTCAATATTCACACTTAGATCTTTCTCCACAATGTGTCGAACAGCATAGCTAATAACTCGAGAACTAATATGTTTGTTATCTCGAGTTAAATTACTGAATAAACAAGAGTGCAGCCCTTCATACCTTGTGATCTCAAAAAATCTATGCTTCTTCAACTTTGTAGCACGTAACCTCCATTGACAACGTTGGCCAGTACTTGAAGAGGCACATTTCACAGACCAGAATAATTTCTTCGACTCCACCACATTATATATGTGATGCTTCTTGATGTGATGCATTTCACATGCTCTCTTCAGTTCATCTTTAGTATTAAACAATAACCCTTTACCAAACTCAGTCATTGATGGATCCCAAAATTGTGATTTGAAGGGTAACTCTCTCGAAGTACTGACACATCCACCATCATGCAAATTTAACTCATTATAAAATTTCAGTACTTGTTCATATGCAAAGGCTTGATGATCATGTACCTGAGTTAGAATAGGTTCTGGATGAGTGTATGCAGGAATGGAACTAAAGCCAGTGTTATGAACTATAACGTCTCCATATGATTCTTCATCTTCATTTGACTCTTCATCTGAGTCATCATGTTCAGGCCAATAGTCATAATATGCACTCACGTCTGACTCCATTCCCCGACTATCAATATTACATTGATTGTTTACCACATCATCACTCTGCATTGCTGGCATAAATCCCTCAATCATTGGGAAATCCACTGGAGTCCTAACCTGTTCCTACTGCTGGGCTATAGGAGAACTCTCATGAACATTATCTATATGACCAATACTATATGGCTCTGGAACATCATCCTTTAAAACATAGAGTTCAATACACCGATATTCTGAAAACTTTGAGGGAAATGTCAACATGTGCTCCACATCGTCGTCGTCCTCAATTGGAAGAAGCACATATTTTTGATGCAATGTTGGAGATCTCCACATCAATCTGATGATATATCTCTGTACTGAAATTGTTAGAACTGTATGTACCTGATCAACCAACTCAGCAAAGCGTGTTCCAATGCTCAATTTCAAACATTTACATGGAGGTTGATTATAATGTATCCCTTTTTGGTCACTGTTGATGCTGGATCACCAGATCCTTTGTTTAGGGTTATTTAGGGTTTTTCAAGATCTCTGGTTTTTCAAGATCTCTCCCTTTTTTTTTGAAGGAAGAAGTCCCCCCCCCCCTCCTCTCCTCTCTCCTTTTATACTCTTTTTATTATTATTATTTTTTCCTTATCCTGGATTCCACGTGTAGGATAAGTGTTCATCTTGCATTACGTGGTCATTCAGTGATAATTCTTAATAAGGATATTAAGAAACTTGCTCATGAAGGAATCCTTTTTCATGATGATCTTGATTATCCCAAAGGAATGTCAGAGGTAGTGGAGACGTCAGAGTGAGGGAAAAGGGATCTGGCTCTAAAATAGAGGTTCAATGTCCCCTTTTGGTGTTTGTCTTATGCGAACCATTTAAGGCGTGATGATTTTGGCATCTCTCGATTTCTGTTCCGAATGTGACGGTTTATCTCGTTTTAATGGTTCTGATGTGGGATTATTCTTAAACCGGGGGATCGCCTGAGGCTGGGGGCCGCCCAGGACTGGAGCCGTCCCAGTTCTAGGGGCCGCCTAGACTCTGGAGGCCGCCAAGACTGGGGGCCACCCAGGACGGGGGCCGCCCAGGACTGGGGCCGCCCAGGACTGGGGCCGCCCAGGACCCCGCCCAGGATCGGGGGCCGTCCCTAGGGGCCGCCTAGACTCAGGAGGCCGCCCAAGACTGGGGCCGCCTAGGACTGGGGGCCGCCTAGACTCTGGAGGCCGCCAAGACTGGGGGCCGCCCGCCCAGGACCGGGGCCGCCCAGGATCGGGGGCCGTCCCAGGGGCCGCCTAGACTGGAGGCCGCCCAAGACTGGGGGCCGCCTAGACTCTGGAGGCCGCCCAAGACTGGGGGCCGCCCAGGACTGGGGCCGTCCAGGATTGGGGGCCGTTCCAGTTCTAGGGGCCGCCTAGACTCTGGAGGCCCAAGACTGGGGGCCGCCTAGACTCTGGAGGCCGCCCAAGACTGGGGGCCGCCCAGGACTGGGGGCCGCCCAGGATTGGGGGCCGTCCAGTTCTAGGGGCCGCCTAGACTCTGGAGGCCGCCCAAGACTGGGGGCCGCCCAGGGGGGCCTAGGCTCTGGAGGCCGCCCAAGACTGGGGGCCGCCAGGACTGGGGGCCGCCCAGGATTGGGGGCCGTCCCAGGGGGCCGCCTAGACTCTGGAGGCCGCCCAAGACTGGGGGCCGCCCAGGACTGGGGCCGCCCAGGACTGGGGCCGCCCAGGATGGGGGCCGCCCAGGACTGGGCTCGGGGGGCCGCCCAGGGGCTGCCTAGACTCTGGAGGCCGCCCAAGACTGGGGGCCGCCCAGGACTGGGGGCCGCCCAGGATTGGGGGCCGTCCAAGCCGCCTTTATTTATTTAGTTTAACTATTTTTATATCCATATATCCATATCATATGCCCCCTCGCCCATCTTTCTTGTATATGTGCGAGGCATGCACATGCAAGGGAGAAGGGCGGAAAAATTTGAATTTCGAAAGTTCAGCACGTGATAAGTGACACTTTGGGAAAAAGGGAAAAGGAGGGGAGGCGCGTGTCTCTGAGAGGACGGCGTCTTTTCACTTGTCCGGCTATACTGACGGACCATCATGTATCCTCGTGGTGCCCGAAGCGTCATGTCTGGCTTTTATATATATAAAAAGATCGTCCCTTCCTTTAGTTCTCGATTTTGTGTGTCTTCCTCCGTTCTTATCCTTCTCAAGCCCAGGTTAGTTGGCTTTTTCCTCCTCCTTTTTCTTTATGGACCCTTCCGTAGATAGAAAAGGCAAGGGTCCCATGAAAGAGCCCTCCCGAGAGGAGATTCTCCGGGCACGTCGAGAGGCCTTGGGAGGGGTAATCATCCGCGGGGACCAACCCGCTGTTCAATCCGCCCAACCCGTGTCTAGGTCATTACCTCAATCTCTTAGGGCTCCTTGCTCGTCCGCCGGCCATGAGGTGGAGCCTCCTGTGGCTGTCTCCAAACTGGCTGGACCGGCGGACATTGCTTCCTAATGTCCTCACAGGACCTCAGAAACCTTAGGGCTCAATTTGGAGTTCCGGGTGATATTCAGCTTCTCTGTCCCTCTTCCAGAGGACAGGGTTAGTCGAGGGCAACCGGGTAAGATCGCTCTATACGAAGAGTTTTTTAAGAGCGGTCTACGATTGCCGTTTCACCCTTTTTTATAAATCTGTTAAATCGATACCACCTTATTCCGGCACAGCTCACTCCCAATTCCATCCGCGTTATATTTTCGTTTTTAGTTCTCTGCTCTTTTCATGGAGCCTCTGCTAGACTTTCCTTGTTTAGGTCCCTGTATAGAATCCGAAACCCAGTTAGGGATGGGTGGTGGAGTTTTGCCTCAAGACCTAAAAGGGTTCTAAAACTCAACCTCCCTCTAAAATCAAAGGGTGGAAGTCTAGGTTTTTTTATGCGCATTTGGAGGGGTTAGATGTGGATTGGGGCACTCCAGATACTAGCCCAAACCAGAACGCGAGTATTGAAGAAAGAGACCGCGAGCTATTTAATACTTTAATTTCTACAATTATTCCCCTAGTAGGGAGTTGCTATCGGAGGGTAATCTCCGGGAGGCTGCGTTCGTGCCGGTGTCGCTGGCTGCAGCGCCCGGTGAGCTTCAAAGAATTTATCTTCTCTTTCTTTTTCGTTTTAGCTAACCTATTGTTTGTCATTTTGTAGCAATGAAGTTCTCTCGAGAGTTCTTGGAGTCAAAGCTTCGAAAAAGGGAGAGAGTGAACATGATACGCCAGCGGGGGGCGAACCTAAAAGACCCCGCCAATCAGGATCGGACAGTCAGGTCCAACCTCCAGCGGTGATTCCTGAGGTGACCTTAGTAGAAGATAGTGACAGGGATGAGTCCTCCGACGGGGGGCCCTATGGAGGTCCCGCCGAGGGGGCCTCCCGAGACGATTTCATCTCCCGCCCAGAGCGTTGGGGAGTCTACAAGAGAAGTAGAAGCAGCTAAAGCTGACTTGCCAGGACCTTCGTTATCGGCGGAAGCGGATGTTCCTGCTCCCGCCTCACCAGGTACTTCAAGGACTCCTCCCTCAGCTCCCAACCACCCAGCGAATATCGGATACAAGAGCAATCTATCAGAGACAATCCTTAAGCTCGCGATATTACCCAGATTTCAAGATAAGCTGAGGAAGGCAACACAGGCGGAGGCCTTCGACACTATGTTTACCGCTGCATTGCAGGTAAAGTCCGCTTTTTGTTCTTTCTGATGATCAAACTTGGACACTGACCGAGTGCGTTTTGCAGACGGCTAATGGTCTCTTCGTGCTGCGCGAAGACTTAGACAGGACCAAGTCTCGGAATGCCAGCCTAGATAAAGAATTGGCGGATACTAGGGCCCGAGAATCCAAAGCATTGCATGACCTTCAGGTCATGCAGGAAGATTATCGGACCTGGAGAGGGAGGGCGGAAAAGGAACTGCGAAGTTTAGACGCCCAGTTGTGTGAGGTCCGGGCAAGGTTGCTACCGACGGAAGAAAAGTTAAAGAAACTTCC
The DNA here is from genome assembly GCA_900491605.1 of Calamus simplicifolius. Taxonomy (NCBI): domain Eukaryota; kingdom Viridiplantae; phylum Streptophyta; class Magnoliopsida; order Arecales; family Arecaceae; genus Calamus; species Calamus simplicifolius. The sequence goes on from UESW01003899.1 coordinate 762,703, forward strand.
CTCAGGCTGGAACACACAGAGAATCGAGCGGATAGCGCGGAGGCCGCTGCTCGTGATGCCATGGAGAAGCTGGTCTTAGCCGAGAAGGACACTAAAAATGCTCTTGATAAAGCTGCAGCAGCAATGGTGGAGGCTCAGAAGAAGATGGCTACGGTCGAGACCGAGCTCAGGAAAAGATAGCTGCTGAGGCTCAGAAAAAGATAGGGCTGAGGCCAGAGCTCAGGAAAAGGTGGCCGCAGCGAAGCTAAAGCCAGGGACGCTATTAAAGAATATAAGGGCTCCCCAGATTTTGAAGCGGAGTTCCAGGAGGCTGCCCTAGACGCTTTCGTGGAAGGTTTTGAGAAATGTAAGCGGATACTGGCCCGGCAGTTCAACTTAAAGGACCTCGAGCGTTTTCGACCCGTGGATGACGAAGAAGTTTCCGATAGGGAGGTCGAAGATGTGGTGAGGGGGCAGTGGCGACTGAGACTCTTGCTGCAGAAAGCCTCTTGCCGAGGAGCCGGCTGCCAATCCTGACGCTGAGAAAGAGCCTTCAAAAACTGATCCAGGGTGTTGAGTTTTATTTTGATTTTTATCTTAAATTCGGTCCCATTTAAGGACCTTTTTGTTGTGAAAAATCCGTCTGCTGACAAGATTTAACTTTAAATGAATGTTACTCTTTATCGATCTGGTTTAGTTCAATATTTTCTCTGCTTTATTTTTGGCTCCTGTTTGCGGATCAAGACAATGGTGCTGCTTGATTTAGATAGCTGCCAGTACTCACTATTCTCGAAGCGCAACTCAAAGTACCTAACCCTTTCTTAGGAATGAGTTATATTGGACCGTAGGGCGAGGACCCGCCTAGCTCTGTGGTAGGCCGCCTACCGTGGTCGGGGCCGCTTAAGTCAAGGACTTGAACCTCCTCAGGGGTGAGTTACACCGGCCTGGGGGTGTCCTTTGGACCGTAGGGCCGTCGAGCCGCCTACCGTGGTCGAGGCCGCTTAAGTCAAGGACTTGAACCTCCTCAGGGGTGAGTTACACCGGCCTGGGGGTGTCCTTTGGACCGTAGGGCCGTCGAGCCGCCTCCGTGGTCGAGGCCGCTTAAGTCAAGGACTTGAACCTCCTCAGGGGTGAGTTACACCGGCCTGGGGGTGTCCTTTGGACCGTAGGGCCGTCGAGCCGCCTGTCGTGGTCGAGGCCGCTTAAGTCAAGGACTTGAACCTCCTCAGGGGTGAGTTACACCGGCCTGGGGGTGTCCTTTGGACCGTAGGGCCGTCGAGCCGCCTGTCGTGGTCGAGGCCGCTTAAGTCAAGGACTTGAACCTCCTCAGGGGTGAGTTACACCGGCCTGGGGGTGTCCTTTGGACCGTAGGGCCGTCGAGCCGCCTCCGTGGTCGAGGCCGCTTAAGTCAAGGACTTGAACCTCCTCAGGGGTGAGTTACACCGGCCTGGGGGTGTCCTTTGGACCGTAGGGCCGTCGAGCCGCCGTGGTCGAGGCCGCTTAAGTCACCCTGAATAATTATTCAAAGATATGTGTTCAAAAGTGCAGACTTATTTAACATTTACGTGTAAATACATTACATCACTGGTAATACGGCCGAAGATTGTCTGCATTCCATGTTCGGGGAATTAGTTGTCCGTCCAGATCTTCTAGCTGGTATGCTCCACGGTGAAGAACCTTTCTTACCCGATAGGGTCCTTCCCAGTTCGGGGATAGTTTGCCCCCTTCCGTTGGTTTGGACACCGAAGCTCTTCTTAGAACTAAGTCTCTCTGACGAAAGTCCTTCGGGCGGACGCGGGCATTGTAATACCTTGCTACCTGTTGTTGGTATGCTGCAATCTTAATTCGAGCCTGATCTCTTGCTTCATCAATGAGGTCAAGACTGGCTCTTAAGCTGGGGAGGTTGTCTGCTTCATTATATGCTTCTACTCGGCCACTTGGCAAGCCAATCTCAACGGGAATAACAGCTTCGGAACCAAAAACCAGGTTGAATGGCGTTTCTCCTGTCGGCACTCTGGGTGTTGTGTGGTATGCCCAGAGTACACTCGGGAGCTCTTCTACCCATCTTCCTTTGGATGTATCCAATCTAGTTCTTAGTCCTCGTAATATCATGCGATTTGTAACTTCAGCTTCTCCGTTAGATTGTGGATGGCCGACGGAGGTGAATCGTTGCACGATACCGAGGTCAGTACAGAAAGTCCGAAAGGCGTTGTTGTCAAACTGTCGGCCATTGTCAGTGATAAGAGTGTGCGGGATGCCGTAGCGACAAATAATGGCTTTCCAGAAAAAGGTTTTAACTTTAGCTTCAGTAATTTTGGCGAGTGCTTCAGCCTCGACCCATTTAGTAAAATAATCAATGGCCACTAGTAGAAATTTGCGCTGTCCTGTCGCAGGGGGGAAAGGGCCGAGGATATCCATACCCCACTGAGCGAAGGGCCAGGGGGAAGAAAGAGAATTTAGCTGAGAAGACGGTTGCCGTTGAATGTAGGCGTACCGTTGGCATGAATCACATCTTTTCACTAATTCTGTTGCATCCTCTTGCATGGTGAGCCAGTAGTATCCTTGTCGGAGAGCCTTGCGTGCTAAAGATCGTCCTCCAGAATGATTCCCACAGATGCCTTCATGAATTTCCCTAAGGACATAATCAGCATCTACTGAACTAACACATTTGAGGAGGGGCTGAGAGAAGGATTTTTTATAAAGTTGACCTTCTAATAGCACAAATTTAGAAGCCCTCCGTTTAAGCAGCTTAGCTTCTTCAAGATCAACTGGGAGAACGCCGTCTTTTAGATACCGGACATAAGGTTCCATCCAGGTTTCTTTTTGGATAATGGGCAGGACTTCCTCAGTAGCTTCGATGCTAGGTGCCTCCAGATACTCAATATAGGTCTTCCCCATAGAACTATCCATGGAGGTAGCTAATCGGGCCAACATGTCGGCCCTAGCATTTTCGCCTCTGGGTATATAACTAATAACAAAGTGATCCAATAAGGGAATCAATGATCTAACTTTATTCAGATATTGAAACATGATAGGGTCACGGGCCTCATACTCTCCTGATACTTGGGCGGAAATGAGCTGTGAGTCGGTGAAGACTCGAAGACTTCTGATTCCCATTCCATGCGCTAGCTTGATTCCGGTCAGCAAAGCCTCATACTCAGCTTGATTATTGGTGGCTTCAAAGAGAAAACGAAGAGCATATTCTACTATCGTGCCCTCCGGGCTAGCGAGAATGAGTCCAGCTCCGCTGCCTTGTGAGTTAGAGGCCCCATCAACATGGAGGACCCAGGCTTCATGATCCGTCACCTCATTCCGACAGAATTCGGGGAAGTTCTTCTTGAGGCTGTTCAGACCAGGTGCATTCTACTAAGAAATCAGCCAAAACCTGAGATTTCAAAGATGCCCTGGGTTGAAATGATAAGTCGAACTCTCCCAGTTTGATGGCCCACTTGGCTAACCGGCCAGAAGTGTCGGGCCGCGACAAAATAGCTCTGAGAGGTTGATCAGTGAGGACGACTATAGGATGAGCTTGGAAATAAGGTCTGAGTCGCCGGGCAGAAACGAATAAAGCGAAGATGACTTTCTCTGCTTTAGAATACCTCTCCTCCGGACCATGAAGTACTTTGCTGGTATAATATACAGGTCGTTGAACGGCATGGTCGCCGACACGCACCAAAACAGAACTAACGGCTTCCGAAGAAGCCGCCAGATAAAGGAAAAGCTTCTCTCCCTCCTCCGGCTTAGATAGTAGGGGTGGTGTAGATAAGAACTCCTTGAGTTCTTCAAAAGCTTGTTGGCATTCATCTGTCCATTCAAAGCCATCTGCTTTACGCAGGATTTTAAAGAAGGGCAAACATCTCTCAGCTGATCTGGACAGGAATCGGCTTAACGCTGCTATCCTCCCGGTGAGTTGTTGCACCTCCTTCTTACACATAGGTTGTCTCATACTGAGGATGGCTTGAATTTTCTCTGGGTTTGCTTCAATCCCACGCCGGGTGACCAAGAAACCCAAGAATTTCCCTGCTGTAACTCCAAATGCACACTTGCGGGGGTTGAGCTTTATTCTATGGAGCCGGAGGTTGTGGAAAGTTTCCTGCAGGTCAGTGACATGGTCGGTGGCATATGTGCTTTTTGTCAACATATCATCTACATACACTTCCATATTCCGGCCGAGTTGGCTTTTAAACACCTTGTTCATCAGCCTCTGATATGTAGCTCCCGCGTTCTTCAATCCGAAGGGCATTACTTTATAACAATAAATGCCCTTCTCAGTGATAAAAGAAGTATGCTCTTCATCTGCGGGGTCCAACTTTATCTGATTATACCCTGAGAAAGCATCCATGAAACTAAGGAGTTCATGACCAGAAGTCGAATCTACTAACTGGTCGATGCGGGGCAGTGGAAAACTGTCCTTAGGACAGGCTTTGTTCAAATCTGTGTAGTCGATGCATATTCTCCATCCTCCGCTGGCTTTCCGAACCATAACAACATTGGCTAGCCAATCAGGATATCGTGCTTCTCGAATATGACCGGCCATAAGCAACTTGTCAACCTCCGCATCAATGACCTTATGCCGCTCAGGAGCAAAACTCCTCTTCTTCTGGCGGATAGGGCGGCAGCTTGGATTAATATTAAGTTGATGAGTAATTACCTCTGGAGGAATTCCGACCATATCCGTTATTTTCCAAGCAAAGACATCCGCATTCATTGATAAGAAAGCCAGGAGCTGGTCCCGGACCTCAAGGGGAAGGAGCTCGCCGATCTGCACGACTTTAGTGGGGTCACCTCCCAGTGGGTAAGATATCAGAAGTTCCGCTGGCTCTCCTCTCCGCTCAGCTTCCCTGGGGTCGAACGACTCGGTCACCGAAGGAACATCACCATCTGGGGACTAGGGGCTAAATGATAGCAAGGTCTGACCGAGTCCACCTCTCCATGCATCACACCGACCCCCGCTCGGTAGGGAACTGCACCAATAAGCGCTTGGTAGATATAATTGCATCTAATGTTCAAGCCGGGACGACCAAGAATGGCGTTGTAAGCCAAGGGAACCCGAACCACCAGAAAATCCATCATAACCGTGCTTTGACACGGTGGCGAACCCGCCGTAGCTGGCAGAGTAATCTCGCCCTCCACCCGGATGGAGTCCCCAGTAAAACCAACCAGAGGGATGGCTACGGGCCGAAGAGAATCCAGAGATAGACTCATCCGAAGAAATGCATCATAAGTAAGCACATTAGCGGAGCTCCCGCTGTCTATTAAGATTCTTTTTACAGGATGCCTAGCGATCGTCATTGAAACGACGACGCTATCATCCTTTACAATATTACCCCCCGCTACACTTCCCTCAGGAAGGATTACATCATCTAACACTTCTACTCCCCTTGGTCTCTTGGAAGATGAAGCCTTTCCACGAGAGATCATGCCCACCATCTTTTCTGTTGGGGTGTTGTCAATGCTAGCTTGAGCAGGAGGAGGTCCCATCAGAGCCGGCACAGGAGGAACTTCCTTTTTCTGCACATATTGCCCCAGATATCCCCTCTGAATCAGCTCTTCGATGGCCTGCTTCAAATTCCGACATTCTTCAGTATCGTGGCCATAATCCCTATGGAAACGGCAGTAGCGACTTCTATCGCGGGCAGTGCCCTTCTTCAACGGGGGCGGACGCCGCAAATAAGGTTCGTTTTCAATCTCCATAAGGATATGACTTCGAGGTGCCAAGAGGGGTGTAAGATGGTCCTCCCTGGGAGCTTGATTCTTGCGGCGATCAGTCGGTCGATGCAAGAGCTCAGGCTTCTTGAGGGGAGGTCCGACCAATTCCGGGCGAGCGGGTCTTTTGCTAGCCCTCCCCTGCACACCTCTCCTGGATGAATCAGCTTCGTCGGCGCGGATGTACTTCTGCGCGCGGCTCAGGAGATCGGCGTAAGAAGAAGGAGGCTTTTATCAAGAGAGTAAGTAAAACGGGAGGGTCGGAGCCCCCGCTTTAAGCTAGAGTGGCCACAGCGTCCTCAAGATGATAAACCTCCAGGGCCGCCACCTTGAAGCGGGTTACAAAATCCTTCAAGGATTCTCCTTCCTGCTGTTGCACTGAGAATAGGCTGTCTGCCACCCGAGGAATTTTCCGACAGGCGTCGAAGTGAGCCAGAAAAGACCTCTCTAACTGCCGAAAAGAGTCGATACTTCGTGAGGGCAGACGAGAATACCAGACACGAGCCGCCTTGCGGAGGGTGGCCGGGAAGGCAATGCATAAGAGGGCGTCTGTTGCCCCCTGGACCTGCATGATAGCTTTATAGCTTTCCAAATGATCTAGGGGATCAGTGGTGCCGTCATAGGGATCAAGCTGAGGAAATCGAAACCTCCTTGGAATGGGTTCTCCCATGATACGCCGAGAAAGAGGAGGGCGGGCATCATAATCTGATCCTGGCTGGTTATTGATTCTTTGACTGAGTTCTTCCAGCCGACGGTCTTGCTCTTCAAGGCGCCTTTCCATTCTGTCGGTCACGCCTCCTTCAGCCGGTTCAGGAGAACTGGAAGGAGTTCGATGGCGCCATCGACGATGCCCCGCATAAGGTTCCTTTCCCCGTCGCCGACCGGTAGGCAGACCGTCGGGGGAATGGGATAAGGAGCGGGAACCGTCGGGGAGACTCTGGGACCGCCGCCTTCCTGGAGAATAAGAACGGAGAGGCCTCGTCGGAGGAGATCTCCCCGAGCTGACTGTCGGCTAACAGGAGTAGCCGACCTAGGCGATAGAGGCCGCTCGAGCCGTTGTGGAATCCCTTGAGAGTGTCGTTCTTGCAACTGCTGAACCATCCCCACGAGAGTCTGGACCTGCTGAGTGAGGATTTGCAATTGGTCTTGGGGAACAGCCGGAGTCGGTAGTGGTGAGGAAGAAGCCGGAGGGGTCGACTTCACCGGCTGAGAAGGGCCAAGAGGTGCGAGATCATCATTGGGGGGCGAAGGATGCCCCCCAGACCAATCAGTAGGATCTTCTTCCAGAGATCTGGAGCTCATCTTTGTGGAATCGTCGAACAGGCGTATCTCACTGCTCCGACGATAAGCTTCCCCTACCTGGCGCGCCAATCTGTTGATGCTGGATCACCAGATTTTGTTTAGGGTTTTTTTTTTCAAGATCTCTCTTTTTCTCTCTTTTTTTTTTGAAGGAAGAAGTCCCCCCCCCCCTCCTCCTCTCCCTTTTATCCTCTTTTTATTATTATTTTTTTTTTTTTATCCTGGATTCCACGTGTAGGATAAGTGTTCATCTTGCATTACGTGGTCATTCAGTGATAATTCTTAATAAGGATATTAAGAAACTTGCTCATGAAGGAATCCTTTTCATGATGATCTTGATTATCCCAAAGGAATGTCAGAGGTAGTGGAGACGTCAGAGTGAGGGAAAAGGGATCTGGCTCTAAAATAGAGGTTCAATGTCCCCTTTTGGGTTTGTCTTATGCGAACCATTTAAGGCGTGATGATTTTGGCATCTCTCGATTTCTGTTCCGAATGTGACGGTTTATCTCGTTTTAATGGTTCTGATGTGGGGATTATTCTTAAACCGGGGGATCGCCTGAGGCTGGGCCGCCCAGGACTGGAGCCGTCCCAGGGGGCCGCCTAGACTCTGGAGGCCGCCAAGACTGGGGGCCTGGGGCCGCCCAGGACCCCGCCCAGGATCGGGGGCCGCCCAGGGGCCGCCTAGGGAGGCCGCCCAAGACTGGGGGCCGCCCAGGACTGGGGGCCGCCTAGGGAGGCCGCCCTGGGGGCCGGACCCGCCCAGGACTGGGGCCGCCCAGGACCCCGCCCAGGATAGGGGCCGCCTAGACTCAGGAGGCCGCCCAAGACTGGGGGCCGCCCAGGACTGGGGGCCGCCTAGACTCTGGAGGCCGCCCAAGACTGGGGGCCGCCCAGGACTGGGGGCCGTCCAGGATTGGGGGCCGTTCCAGTTCTAGGGGCCGCCTAGACTCTGGAGGCCGCCCAAGACTGGGGGCCGCCTAGACTCTGGAGGCCGCCCAAGACTGGGGGCCGCCCAGGACTGGGGGCCGCCCAGGATTGGGGGCCGTCCCAGTTCTAGGGGCCGCCTAGACTCTGGAGGCCGCCCAAGACTGGGGGCCGCCCAGTTCTAGGGGCCGCCTAGGCTCTGGAGGCCGCCCAAGACTGGGGGCCGCCCAGGACTGGGGGCCGCCCAGGATTGGGGGCCGTCCCAGTTCCAGGGGCCGCCTAGACTCTGGAGGCCGCCCAAGACTGGGGGCCGCCCAGGACTGGGGGCCGCCCAGGACTGGGGCCGCCCAGGACCGAGGGCCGACTGGGGGCCGCCCAGGACTAGGGCCGCCCAGGACCGAGGGCCGACCAGGATCGGGGGCCGTCCCGGTTCTAGGGGCTGCCTAGACTCTGGAGGCCGCCCAAGACTGGGGGCCGCCCAGGACTGGGGGCCGTCCAAGCCGCCTCTTATTTATTTAGTTTAACTATTTTTATCGTTATCCATATTGTTATCCATATCAGTCACCATGTTCAATTGATCCATCATAATATAGCAGAACACATACAGTTTTCATCTGAAAAAAGGTGATCAAAATTTATCTCCTATCAACTACAAATTTTTTTTTAAATATGCATATATTTAGTAGCATTTAGCACATATTGGTTCCCGAGATCCATATGAAACATATTAAGATAAAATATTTAATCTCCCATGATGATATCATAGCTAAAATAAAACACCAATATCCTTGTGCATCCATATGATACAAAAAAATAAAAATATTTTTCATGTTTATTTATGCTCCCTATTTTCATCTCTACACATAGATCAAAAAATACACATCTCATGCTTTCTCTTTTGTCAAAAAATCTATCAATATCAGTTATACGAGGGAATGTGAATATAAAAATATATAAACACACATCTCATGCATATAAAAATCAATAATGAAGGGAATATGAATGCATATAAAAATCAGTTTAAGAAGGAAATGTGAATTTCTACCTTGATGGGAACTAAGTGCGGAATACACACGATCCGACAAAAGGGATAGAGACGGGGCCGTTTAAAGGTGGAAATTATCTGGGCGAAGCAAGGGCAATTTAGGGGCCGTTTAAGTCCCCGTAGGGCATAGGCCTTTAAAAAGGAAGTCCTTCCGATCGGTGCTCTCGGTCAGGGGGTTTCATCGCGAGTGAAATCCCACTTCAAGTGACGATTTCACCCTGAAATCATCACTTGAAGTGGTGATTTTATTTCGAATGAAATCGCCACTTCATATGTGGCGATTTCATTGAAATAAAATCGCCACATAGTGTGACGATTTCTGTTCGATTCCTATCAGCACTTCAGCTGATGAAGCCGAGTTCGAGGGGATAAAGTGGCTCTGAAAAATATCATTTAAAATGATATATTTTTTAACATTATTTCTGTAAAAAGTTTAGATTCCATTCTTTGCTTTAAATTAAAAACTACTCTATCTAAAAGAGTGTCACGAGTGGCTTCTTTTATGGAGACACGGGAGGACACCAGCTTAAGGGGAAAGTACTTCTATTAAATATAAAACCTTGCGCGTAGTTATTTAAGATTTTGCTTATTTAAATCCAACCTCAAATCATTGAAAGACTCTTTTCCATGGTTCTTAAAAAAAAATTGCAAAATTTATGATGAAAAATCGTGTTTGCCACCAAAAAAATAAAAAATAAAAAAATAAATTATTATTTCCATGGGTTTAGAACAGGATGATAATTTTTTTCATTTTTCGTTCACCGGGCCAGTACCATTTTTAATGGATTTAAACGACTTAACGAATAACGAAGATTTTTATTGACGACTAAATGGGTAAATAATTTGGAGACAGTATTCTTCACCCTATCCTCGTTGACCCATCCTCGTTCTTAGCTTTATATAATATATTTAAATTATATATAATATATATTAAAAATTAAAAATAAATAAAATATATACATACGTTTGAAATGCAATTAGAATTTGATAGGTCATTTTCTATCTAATTTATTACTGTGTCAAAGTTAATGTACTAGATATATCAATATCAACGATTGGTTATTAGCCCTTGATCTATTTTATCCTTAAAAAAAATATTTTTTTTAATTTTAATAAATTATAAATTTAATAAAATAACTTTATTTTTTTTATGTAAACGAATAAATAGATATTCAGTGGGTATCTGTTTATTTGGCTGAGTATTTTCATTTCTGTTTTGTTAACTATAATGGTTTAATAAAAAATATTTTTTTAATAAAAACGAAAACCAGTATAAACCGTTTCTAGCCATTCCCGGGCTCCCTAGTTTGGAACGAGGCTTTGATCCCCATCATTGGCCGTAGCTCTCTCCAGTGCATGCACTCGTGTGACGAATAAAGCGAGGTCATCGCAGGCGCGGCCCGATGGTAAGGCGCGTCCGCTTCCGACTTGCAATAGCGCACAGCGAACCGGGAACCACCGGCCAGCTGTCGCCTTCACGGTTCTTGACGCATTTTAAAACCCTCGCTCGGGTCTCATTTGCGAGCTCGATTCCTCTTCCCGCCCGCCCTCCCTCCCTCCCTCCCCGTCCTATCCGATATCGCTGTTCTTGATCACCCTGGACCAGCGGAGATCCTGAACGAGGGATGGTGAGAGGTTCTCACCTCGGGGCTTGCCGGCTGTTCCAATGCGGAGGGCAGCTGACCGGAGGCCGCCCCAGCTTCTTCCGAAATATTGGCCCGCGGATCTGCAGGTCCGATCGCTATCTGATCTCTAGTCGCGCTTTCGGTGCCAAATGAAAGCAGGGAGTTTCGAGAAGATCGAGTTGGAGTCTTGAAAATACAATGTTTTCTATCGCATGGCATTTGAACTCTCATTTTTTCAACAACGAACTCTAATGCCCCTGCTACTAGAATCAGAGAGATCACTACTAAAGATATGCTCTTAAAACAGATTGCACCTCTTATTTGAACTTTAGTGCTGTTGCTTTTTACGAAACACTGTTCTATTGAATGATACCTGCTTTATACGCTGCAATTAATCACCTATGTGTTCGAGACTGTCGTGGGTGAGACCATGTATGTATCTCATGCCCCTTGCTCATTACTACAAGCAACCGCGTTATCAAATTACAGTAAGATTTTTGATTATTTAATTTTTACATATTTTTCTGTTCTTTAGGACTTCGAAACTGTTCGACGTGCAGCTATCCATGGTACGATCACGAACTTTCCAGACAAGTATGCAACTGTAGTTGGTGAGCGAGGACTAAAGGCAAGTAATCACTATTTCCAAAGCAAATATTGCATAGAAGAAGATCTTTTGAGCTAAGGAAGATAGATGCACACGCAGCAATAATCAGTATATATATATATATTTTGAAATTTGACTTAAATTGTGGGCAGATTGGAAACTCATTGAATGGATCTGTTTATTTATCCTATGGACATCAAATTCTAGCGTCTTGCTTGTTAAGAGTTGAGTTTACTCTATTATTGACCAAATCAAATTCTTCAAGGAAACTACAATGAATTTAAAATAACGTTCTCCAACATTATCCGATTCCAGTCATTGCACTCATATGAACTGCTCTCGTTTAGCTTAGTATCTAGTGTCATGACGTTTTCTGGAATCTTTTTCATGAAATTAGAATTTGTGAAACTGATGCTTTAACCTAGAACCAAACTTTCCATTGTCAATGCTACGTTTTTTCTGTCAGAATTTTCTTAAAGTGTATTAGAACTTACCCAATCTGGTTTTCAAGAGCCATAGCAATAAGGAGATCTTTTTCCATGCTTCATTTCTGAAGTAGTTCGTCTGATGAAAAACTTGTTTATTCCCAGTTAAGTGTTGCTCGTGCATTTTTGAGGGCACATTCTATTCTGTGAGTGTTTGATTTTTGTACCTTATTTCAGCTATAGCTTTATGTTTCTTTCTTGTATCAGCAAATTTTTATGTTGATCTTCAAATGCAAATTGACATCCAATGCCTAAGATCACTTAATTTTCTATACGATATCAACATATAATTTGCCAAATTTTTGCAGGACATCTTGTTAGATATTTTCGTTCCTTCATGTATTTAGATTTGGATCCCCTTGTCGTGATAAAAATGAACTGCTGAAATTTAAAATTTCTTTAAATAAATATTTAACTTCATTGACTTTTTGTGTGCTTACAACAGTCAAGCCTGTTTGAAAGAATAAAGTTTGGTAACTTGATCAAGACTTTTATATCCTCTGTTATCATGGCTTCAAGAGTATAAATGTTCATTATATGAAACTAGGATTAACACTATTTTTTTTTTTCTCCATCAAATGTAGGGAGACCATGGTGAATTGCTTTATAGATGAATGAGCTTAATGATAATAATCAGTAGGACATGTTTCTGTAGATGTGGACCGGTCTTCTAGGTTTTGTGGTAGGCCCTTTTCTTGCCAAAGGATTCAGGCAATTTTGACATATGATGTTTTGTTGAGAGTTGATTGTCAATCATATATTGAACATAAAACAGATGCGTATAGGCTAGGTAAAGCATGGCGATTAGATGGTTAGGTTTCCATTTCAGGATTTTTCTACGGCCATGCCTTTTCATCCCCTCTGGCTCACCTAGTCTGCATTCAAATTGATTGCTTTCCACTGGAATATTCTTTTCATTTTGAAGTTTTTTCGATTTCTTAGTTTGGTTTTCTTATCCCATGTTATATCCAAGTTTTAGCATTTCTTTGAAAATTGCATGAAACCATACAAACTCAGGATCCATGGAGCTTTGAATTACATGAGAATCCCTCCTTTTCTTTTAGAAATTTCAATTTTTTGATGAAATACTAAAACATGCTCTGATATTTCCATTTGAAGTGAACGATATGAATTTATCCATGTTCAGATTCCCCATATGTTATAGAATTTTGTAATGGAGAATATTTAAAAAATAGGGTTTTTTTTTTTTCTTTTTTGTGCGTTACGCTGGAATTGCTTTCAGGTCCAATGTTCATGAGGCCTATGAAGCCTTTATGTTGATATCAAAATTCTGATGGGATTTTTACATAGAAAACAAATATATCATATGACAAGCTTCTGGACTGAGTTATTTGAGGTTCCAGGCTGTGGGATGAAGCTACCAGTGCCCTTGATGGCACAACTGAAGCGAAAATCTTGAACGTGCTGAAGACTTTAGCAAAGGATGGCACTTCGATCTTCACAGCTCATCGGCTTACCACTGCAATGCAGTGCGACAAGGTGAGTGATACTTTCAATAGATTAGGAATGCGCCCTTCTATTTCTTATTAAATTATCTTTGGGCATTAGGACGTTGTATACTGCCTTTTTTCATATGTAGAACTTGAACTGCAATAGCACCATTATGAGAGAAGTATTTCCATTCGATAGTTCCATTTCTTGAGAGATTTGCTTGACATTCACTAGTTAGATTATTCGTTTGACATTGCCAAATTGAACTTTTTGTCTGAATAAAGAAGTTGTTTGCTCGAAGTTAATTGTTTTTTCTGTTATCAGTAACTGAAATTTCATTGTTAAGCATTTTTAAGTGGATGTATTTTTAAGCAGAGCTTTGGAATGAAATGGAGGAAAAGCTGTGTCGAAATCATGCTCTTTTTCATGGGCGCACTTCCATTGGGTGTATATTGCTTGTTAACATGATCAAGAGAAAGAGACGCAAGGAACAGCTATGAAATGGGAAGTGTGTTTAAGGACTCATGGGAAATTTTTTTGACATAGAAGTGCATTTAAGATATAGAATCCAAATGTTTAAGATTAGTGGAATTAAAACTTAATATATGAAATATAATTTTAGTGAAAGTAGAAATACAAATAAAAAGACAGTGAAAATTGCAAGCTAAGAGATACGAAGGAGTAAAAAATTAGGTATTTGAAATCAATTATCCAGCAAGAAGTTGAAATAGGTAAAGATGTGAATCATAGAATTAAAGCATGATGGATTAAATGAAGGGGTGTTTCGTAAGTATTGTATGATTGATGCATCCATTAAATTTTTTAAAAAAAATTTATAATACCACTATTAAGCTAGTTATGCTATATGGAATAGAGTGTTGAGCAATACTGAAATAATATGTGAATAAATTAAGTGTAATAGAAATGCACATGTTAAGATGAATGTATGGTAAAACTTTAAAAGATAGAATTAGAAATAACCATTTACGAGAAATGATAGTAGCGCCAATTGAAAATAAAATGAGAGAAAATTGATTATAGTGGTTTGGACATATACAACGAAAACCTTTAAATATTTCAGTTAAAAAGAGTGATCTTTTAACAGTCCATAGTAATGATAAAGATAGAGGTGGACCTAAACTAATATGGACAGAAATAATTAAGAAAAATATAACTATTTGTAATTTGAGTATTGACTTAGTCTTGAATTGAACAGAGCAAAGAAAGCATATTCATGTAGCCGACCCATGTAGTTGAAAAAAAAAGGCTTAGATGAGTTGAGTTGAGTTTAAGTGCATTTAAGAATCCATGAGAAAATTTTCTGATAGAGAAGCTCCTTTTATCCCTTTTCCGCTCTTTTGTATCATTTCATATGTGCATTAGACATGTTCATGCTTGTTTTCAGATATTTGATTTTTTTTCCCCTACTAAATGTTATTTAAAGAATCTGGGATGTAAACTATGCCAAGACTATATTTACTTAGTTTGGGTCTTCTGATTCTTGACCTTTGGACCTTCCTTTGTTCATCTCGTCATGATCTTTTTAACGGGACAAAGTATGTGTAGATCTAGTCAATGAGGTGGTCAAATATTTTGTTGACTTTTTTAATTTAACTTCTTTGGTCATCCAAATTTATCTGGAATTATCAGATTATTGTTTTAGGGAATGCAAATGTGGTGTCCACATGAAACTGTCGTCCAGGGGAGGAAGATATGCACAATTATGGGCAATGGGCCCAACAAACCAACAACGATGTTGCAGATGCTGTCGTCAAAGTAGAAGCTTGAAGCTGTCAAATATACAAAAGGAATTCTTCTCCTAAGGACTAGAGAAGCATTCTTTTTTTCGTTTATATGCATACAAAGTTAGATGAGCAAATTTACGTTCAATTCTGTAACATAAACCACTGCGACATTCTTCATCTGAATGCAGCTATAACTAATTGCTTTTAGAAAGCGATAAATCTGGGATAATGTATTGTAATTGTTCTTCACAATCATTATGTTTTTTTTTTTTTTCTAATCAAAGTACATTCAACACATTCGGAAGCAATTGCAAGTGATATTCCTGTGTTCCATCAATTTCTTTATCATTTGCTTATCTGCCATAGTTTCAGCAATCATCGACTCCTCTTAAACCAAACGTCGGTGAATTCTGTTGGCAACCACAAACCAGACTTGATCTTTTCACCAATTCAGGGAAAGACCCAAGCTATGTGCACATGGCATGCATCAACCTTCAGAAACCATTTGCACGCCTTCTCCCTGTATAACTATGCTAAGAAAATTTTGACAGCTTAACAGAGCTTTTAACTAAATGCAGTGGTCTTTTGTTTTGCTATGATTCTCTTCTTTTTTTTTTTTTTTCAAGATAATATTTTTTTAAAAGAAATAACATTTTTCCCATAAAAAAATGGATGTCTCAAAAGAAACAACATATTTCTTCACACCACTACGAGGGCAAACCATGGAATATCCAACCAATAATACATGGCGGATGCTTAGCTCCCTTGCAATCCAACAAAACACAAAGGGGTGTGCATACCATTCTATGGATTTAATTCTCAGATAATTCTTTAGGAAGCATTTAGGAAGCATTTATGTTTCATGAATGTCGCATGACATGTATCACACTACCCATTTGGATCGTCCAGCACTTGTCAAAAACCTCAGATATGCAAGCTATGTTACAGAAACTTTTGGCCACTTCTAAACTTCAGAACTGCGAAAAAAAAATCTTCACAAGCTTATCAGCTCTTTTAGGCTATCAATTTCATCCCTTATAATATTATGGTCTGCACAGTGATTGTGCATTGATGATAAAACAATGTACAAATAGATATACCATATCCAGCTAATTTTTTTGTCACAGCTAATTTCTTGTCACCACTGCTATTCATCTGCTCTACTCAACTCATCCAAGCCTTTTTCCAACTATATGGGTCGGCTACATGAATCTGCTTCCTCCACTCTGCTCTATCACCACTGCTATTCATAGATTTTAGATTTTTTGCATGATACCCAGAAGTCAGAAAGACTGCTTGAGAATGGAAGTGCACCATGGATCGCCCACAAAAAAGTGATGAAGTTCACAGAGATTTCAGAGAGACTAGAGAATCAGGTACAGACCGAAAGCAATCAGGCCACTGTTAAAGATACTCATCATGCTGTCACCTTTTTTATAAGAGATACATTTATGTTCCATGTTTCTCCTGTTTCTTCCATTCAAACACTCAATAAACAGAGCATCTAGGCATGGTCAAACAACTAGTCAAACAAGCAAATGTACCAACACAAGCTAACACAGAAGATGATAATAAACTACCTGTGCAAAAGGGGATTTGCAATTGCAAACATGTCTTGATTGTTTGCTGCTTACATTAAAGAAATAAAGATGGTAAGAATAAAAGAGAAACTAACAACACGCTGGAAGGATGTTGATGCATCTCAGGCTCAGAATTATAGTTGGCTACAAAATTTATAGAGACCATAACCCCTGGCAATGAGTTCGCACCCAATCTGTTAACATCCAAATTCTGAAAACAATTTCTACCCAGGCGAACCTAGAATATTACTTTTCCAGATACATAATGTACATCCTACAAACTCAAAGATATAGATACAAGTAATGGATGATATCTAAACAGATGCCTTACAAGTTTGTTTATTATGTCCAAATCCTTTGCAACGACTGCAGCGTACTGCTCTTTTAATTGCAATCCTTGG
Source organism: Calamus simplicifolius (assembly GCA_900491605.1). Lineage (NCBI taxonomy): Eukaryota > Viridiplantae > Streptophyta > Magnoliopsida > Arecales > Arecaceae > Calamus > Calamus simplicifolius. Next base: position 779,551 of record UESW01003899.1, read on the forward strand.
GTCAGCTGGCTTTTCTTTTGGTCGGCCAGCTAGCCGACGGGTGCGAGGACATGTAATTGTATTATGAGAAGGATCAGTACATGTAGGCCTACCAACATCAGGTATTGGGTTGATAGACAATGAATATGTTAGGCGGTAGCATTCAGTTGTGAAATATTTGGAGCAGTAATCATACACGCATCCATCAGTGCGTTCAAATACCGCAAGAGCATGCATGCATGGCAACCAGTGACTTGCCATCTTCGGCACGTGCATTCCCAATTTTCAATATTAACAACATTAATTGAATCATCATGTACCTCAAATACGTTCCCTGTCGAGCATATCACATTAAGATTCCTTGCTTTAGTCATCTCATCTTGCACCTTGTGATTCATGAATGGTGTAAGCGTCTCAGTCCAAGTGTTAGAAGACTCCCTACGTGTATATATCATCTCCATCATCTTACACCTGACCATATCAACCATCTGCACCACTGATAGCTCATGTCTCGCTGACACCCAGCCATTAAACGTCTCCACAGCACTGGAAGAGTAACAACCATATCTCAGGCCCTTGAAGAAGGCATCTGACCAGCGTTCTGGCTTCATATCTAATACCCATTCAGCAAGTTCTTTAGATTCACTTTTGATGCTTTCAATGCATTCATTAAACTCAGCAGCTTTGCAAGCACATACAGCTCGTTTGAGATTGTCAACCATTGCATCCTTTATTTCCTGAGACCAAGAGTCTTCCAACCCTGCCTTAAAATCCTCAATGAGGTGATGCACAGAATAACCATGGCAACTATCCTCAAACATTTGAGGGATTTCCTCCTCCAAACCGTTCTGTCCATTTGATATGAATGTTAAGTTGCATGACATTGTCAAAGCAGACTTCAACTGCTCCAAAACCAATACCAATTTTCGCTACTCTCCTTGTCCACTACAGAGAAGGCAACTGGAAAATATCATTCAGTCCATCAACCGCAGTTGCAGCCAACAACTTCCACTGTTTATTTACTTTCAGAGATATTCCATCCAGGAAAATCAAGGGGCGGCAACCATGCTCAAAACCACTAAGAGAAGCATGGAAGGCAACAAAAGCCTAAATTTTGAATCATCTGATGTTAGTAATGTAGCCACACTGCCTGGGTTGGTTTCAATAATCCGATCACAAAACCAAGGCAACTGATTACAAGCCTCTTCATGTGAATTGTGAAGCTCTTCTTAGCAACAAATTTCCCACGCCAAGCTTGTGCATAGTTCAAGCTTAATCCATATTCACGTTCAAGATCATCTGCAATTTCCCGTGGCTTATAATTCGGAGTATCTCGCAATTTGTCCTTTATGACACTAGCAACCATCGTTGAGATGCTAGACGATGACTTTCTTTACTCATTTCCTTTCCACATGTATGAGCATCATTCATTTTCTTAATCATAAGCTCTTCCCTACCTGATGACCTAGATGCATGTACACGCCACGGGCAATCGTCAGCAATACATTCAGCAGTTACACGACACCCATCATTTTTTATAAATCTATACATAAAGCTATTTGCTATAGCATATTTATGCAGTGCATCACGGAAGGCCCTTGGACTCTCAAATTTTTGCCCCACACCAGTGATCGCATTGTCCCAATTGGCACACAATCTTCGCCGCTTGGTATCCTCATGAGTAGCTTCCATGGTAAGCATAGCATCAGTAGGGGTACCTGAGTCGGCTACAACGCTTCTAATTATCCTATGAAAAGCAAAAAAAAAAAAAAAGGCTTATTACAATTTTTAAGCATCATTCAGCAATATAAAACATAAGCCCTGGACAAATACCTGTTCTCAACCTTCTTCAAGACATAGATATCTGTTGTCTCTGAATCTACATGAAAATCAACCATGCGATTTAGGTCTTTGTCATTAGATATTGTGATGAGAGTTCGCCTGTTGTTTGGAAGGAAATACTTGATCGAGAAGGAATCAACATCGCAGTTAAACATTACAGAAATCTCAGACTTCAGATCATGTAGTGTCATTTCACGATCAATATCAATTGCATGTGCTTCTCCACCAGAGTAAGACATGGATCCATCACTATTTGTGACAAACTCTCCACCTGACTGGCAGATAGCCAAAATTTTCCCCCTTGCCATTGTAAGGTATAATGACCTACAGTTGAATAAGGAATAGATGTTAATGATGAACACAAAACACAGTATTGCAGAAGAAAACTATGGCTTGAATTTTTTTTGCCAAAGAACTCTCAAATTGGCAAGGGTGAAAAACCATCCTGATAAAGAAGCTACATGAGATATCTGTACAACAAGAGCTAACTAAAGAAGAAGAAGAAGAAGAAGAGCGCACATGCATCAGTCAACCCATCAAACTGCACTTGTCCCAGAGGCTACAAGTTCAAAGGTAAACATGAATACTTTGGACAAAGGTTTTCTGTCGTTAATAAAAGCTGGAGATCTTGAGAACCATAAAGAGTAAAAAAGATGATACAGCACAAGCACTTCAGACAAAACATCAAAGACTTTTTTTTAGTTTAGATCAAAATTAGATTTAGTTTCCTAAGTATGAGTCCTCCTCGTCCTTCTCCTTTCTCCTCCTACACTCTTTCTTGCCATTTGAGTACCATAAAAGAGAGAAAAGTATTCAGGTAATCCATATCTGAGATTCATCCCAGCTTATATCAAGCTTTCTTTTGCAGCCCTAGGTTGAGGTTGAATTATCTCTCCGGTGCCATTACACAATGCCACATTAAGCATCTTATAAAGTGTATGAATTTAACAATGTAGACCACCTAGAAATTTTATACCTGTTCTTTATCTCTTAAGCATGGATTCTGATCAGCAGTTTAAAAGTATAGATATGAAACTACTAAATACTAAATGGTAATCAGTTTATTGATTTACATTCAAAAGTAGCTGAAATCAAAAGCTTGATACAGGAATTTTTTTCATTTAGCTCACAGCCATTGAGTTTTGCATATGACAATACACAGTAGGTATCTGGAGCAATATGAAGCTTTAATAGTTTTCCCCCTAATAATACAAAGGCAGAGAACATCTGGATGTAATTAAGTTGAAGTAGGATCCATGAAGTCAGATTACAGCATTCTTTGGACAGAAATACATTTCCTTTACGAATCTTTAGTATCAGATCTCTTCTGGATAGCCCTATGACAACTTGCAATCTCAAGAATTAATTTAATTTTGCAGAACCCAACAAGAAGGCACCAAGGAAAAGGATACCAAGAAAAGGATCATCTGATTCATTCATCAGTAAAATATTAACCTAGATTCAAAATGTTGAATTAATTCATAATCTTCATAATTGACTCTTCAGTGACCGCAAAGTTTGCTTCACATGCCAGGTGATGTGATATAATATGTTTATTATCCCTTTTTCCCGCATGATTTAAAATAGTTTATTTGTAATTATTTTTAAAGGTCTTACCAACTGAGAATCAGCAATGGCATCTAGTGCTTGCTGATCAAACATTTCACAATGCCTGTTGTATGGGTATTTTGAGGGACAGCAATGAAGCAAAGCAAGCATCGGAGGAGGTACCTCCATATCCCTACCCATCAGAAAAATTTATATCCATACCCACACTTTCCTACTATGGTATACAATTTTGTATCTATACCCATACTTATAAAGATTATGTAATATTCATATCCACCTTGTTACCCGTACCCACTCCATACCCCTCACCTGTTTTAGGGTTCATTTCATTTTTTTATGGCTTTTCTAATTTTTTTCTTTCAAATTTCAATTCTAAGTACAGTGCTAAAGTAATTGCAGGCTGCTTTCTTTTTTTTTTTTTCAAGCTAGACAAATGGATCAGACTCTGAGACATTATGGTCTATGATTACTTGTAAAGTTTTTTATTGAAACTTTGAAACTATATTAATAAGGGTAATTAACTAAATTTACTAATGGGTATAATGGGCATGGGGTAGAGTTGGTCAGGGTGGGGTAGGGATATCTTTACATCCATACCCACCCTATACCTATATGAGTATTGCCACGTATCCCCATACCCATATTCGTACCTATTTTTTGACCTTTGTACCTATTTTTTGACCTCCATATCCATTTCAAATGAAGCGAAGGTGGGCAAGCACCCGTGGGTTCAGAGGAAATTGCCATCCCTTGGTATTTTATAAAGAAAAGTTCTCTTGTCTATCCACATGCATCATTAATTCATTGAAGAAACTAAGACTCATGCATTGCTTACATTTGCAACTAGCTATGATTAACAAGAATATGTCAATGTTTTCCACAGATTTACTTTTCTTTTGCAAACTAAGAAATGAAACTATGTTGCTAAAAGTATCCATGGTGTAATTTGATCCAAGTAATCTGCACTACTAACAGTGCAATGTAATAATGGCCATATTATGCACAATAGTAAAAATGTGACCATTTATATCAAATGAAAAACCTGTAAAAATTATCAGCAGATGGATATCCAGAAAAGAGATGGCATATATACCAAAGACAAAATCATGAGAACTTTCCTAAATTTTTCCCATTGATTTGACATTGAAATGAAATATGAAACTTTCTTCTTTAAAAAAAGTCACACATTCAATATATTTAAAATCAGAAAAATCTTAGGTATCATAATGGCAGTCAAACTATATGATGTTGAATCATTGAATTCAGCAATAACATTGTAAATCAATAAACTACTACCATCAAAACATCTTTTGATATTGCAAATAAAGGATGGCCATGAAAATAAATGTTCCTGCACCAACAAATTCTCTGGTGTCAGATTTATGAATCATTTATTCTTATTCATTTATTTAAAGAAGCTTAGTTGCTGCAAGCACCACATTCCACAAAGCCTTTTGCCTTTCTTAAAACTCGTGGTCACATTTTCTTGGCTAGTCTCCTTTTTGCTGACTTTTTCATTCATGCACAACCCATCTCTGTTGGTTATCTCCTTTGTCTTATGTTAATATTACTCATGTACTTCCTAATGCAATCCTCATCTGTCTTAGCAATCACCAATTATAGTACAGTATCATTGCCTGCATTTTGCATGCTTAAACTTTCATTTCAGCGGAACATTGTGAGCTATACAACTTGCATATTGACTCGTATAATTTCTATATAAGGCATGGATTGCATGTATGACACCTTATCGATGCAACTATGCACTTCAATTCCCAGATCTAATTCTATTAGTAATCCAAGTTGGCTGATCTTTCAGCTATTGATTTCATGCGGAGCCTCACATTCTAATCTATTTAAATTGTACTATCATTTATATACCTTTTTTTTCCATTTTTATTATGATTCAAACTTAACCAACCTTCTCATTTCAAAAATTTAAATCGCATCCACTGTATATGCCATAAGATGACTTCCTTGTGAACACCAACAATAATTTCATTGAAATTGCAGGGAGGAAAAGGATTTCGAGGGAATGCTAGGCTCGGTATTGAATGTTCCCTTGTGTTGCTACAACTATTTCTAGCAATTGTTATTGCTCCTCCTTGCATGACCTTGACAATTTCAAAATGCCCTTATACACCCTCCTTTTCAGCATCTTCTACTATTCTACAGCACACTTCATCGAAGTCATGATCATGCACACGGCCCATAACTTCTCTTTAATCTTTCCCTGAATTTCTAAGGGAAAAAAAAAAGAATATTTTGGTTCACCATTCACTCAAGAAAAAGATATTAACATCACTGAGCACAGAGTGTTAGCGTGACACGAAAAAGATATCATTGGTTGAGATGATAGGTAGGACGGGATTGAAGGGAAGATTTCTATGAAGAAAGGGTTTGGCAAAGAAGACCTCTTGTACTCTCTTCTCCAAAAATAGCTAATTAAAGTATGGCCAAATAAGCATAAAAAGAAGGGAGAGAAGAGAATAAACCTAGTATCTCTTCTTTCGAAAACCGTTTGCTTCTTTGTATCCCGCCGCCAGTGAGCTCAGCGAGCCCTCTCAAGCTTCTAAGAGCTACGACTGCTTCTGATTCTGACGCAATATACAAAGAATACTAATCAAAAGTGATAAACAAAGCATCAAATCAAAAGTAAAACCAAAACCACATGGACTGGCAAAGGAATTAGATAGCCTTGGAACTTTGGGAGGCCAATAATATTGGATTCGAGCACAATTCTTACCAGAAATCGCTCAAAAGAACATGGCAAGTAAAAAGAAATCAACTTTGGAATTGATACCAAGGAATTTTTCATAGAATTCTAAGATCTATCTAGGAATTTGAAAGCAATAAGGAATGAGGGCTTACGGTCGATATCTAGGGTTGAAATCCGTTGTCAAAGGGGGGAAATCTTCTCTGGATTTCGATGAGGATTTCGAAGGATTTAGGGTTTTAGTACTTCGGCTAAAGCTGAATCCGATCGGTCCGGTCCGACACTCCATACGCAGCCCGAATCGAATTTATAGTCCAGTCTACTCTTCTGTAATGTTGTAAAGAGCGGTTTGAACCGAACCCTATTCTTCTGAAAATTTTCACATCAATGAGGGATTATGAGTGGATGAAAATAAATCAATCAACCCGAACCCATTCTATCATTCATAATTGTACAATATATTTTGCAATTTATTTATGGTTCATTCATTAACAAGTTTAGAAATCTTTGATTGTTATAAGCCAATGGTATCCATATATTTTTTACTTTTTTTTTTTTTGCTTCTTCCCATATTTATTATTATTTTTGTTGGGTTTTTTTCCATGTAGATTTTAAAATTTTAATAAACATTTTTTTCCAAAATTCAAAGTTTTATATTTGGTAAGGTTATTTTCAAATATTCAACTTATAATGATAATTTAAGGTTAGCAGCGTTGTATGCTTATCAAGCCCCTAAATATTTGTGTATAATTTATTAAATTAGAGCTATGATGGTTTTCAATTATAGATTTTAGTAGTTAAATTTGAACCATTAATTATAGACCCAAAATATTTGCATTCTAATAAATAGTTATCACCGCATTAATTTTTTCATTATAACAATGCCATGCTATAAGAGGAAAAAAGTTTGTTGCTTATATTTCAAATAGTAGTATCTTCACATAGAAGTATAAAATTTTATTTATTTCTAGCATTTTAGTAGGGCATGCTGCCATCATTGTCATTGAAATGCACCTATTTTAGATGGAAATTCCAGTAGATGACAATACCTAAAGGATTTTAATTAATAGTAAAGACTATTTAAGAATTCTTTTATATTTAAAAAAAATTGGCATAGAAATCATCATATTTTATGCTGGGAATTAAAGTAGCATCAATTCTTATAAAATATTTTTGCTGGCAATATTATAGATAGAATACACATGGACATTCTTATCCAGGTGTTCCACATATTTAGAAATTATATCTCATTCACTTTTAATTAGTTCATCATTTTTATAGACAGTTCCCTCCATATCAGCCTCTTAGAGATATTTTAGATTGCTTTCGTTGTTGCATTGCATCATAAGAATGCATGTTCCTTGCCCAAGGATTTTTGGCCATATTAAAAATAAAAGTCAACTTGTATCTAACATACCATAAAAAGGTGTCTTGCCTTCGGTTCCAATACTTCACAATAGTGCCTGTCAAGCAAACTTTTTACCGTCACCAACTCTAGTGATTTTAAAGTTTCTCTCTTTCTTTCTTTTTTGTTTCTTATAAATATTTAGCCTTCTTCTTCCAACTATTTTTCAAAAAATGGTGCAATGTCTCTTTATGAGTAACTTTTTACCTATTTATTATCATATTTAAGATGCAAAACCAAATTAAGAACCATGTTTGGAGATTTCCGATCCAAGTTGTAAAGGGAAAGCTGAGAATAATAATCTGGATGTTCTTTGAATGGAATAAATCATATAAACAAATTTCTCTCTCAAATAGAAGAAGAAGAAATATCAATACATTTGATCCATCGTCCTTGGTGAAAAAATAAAGCAAGCAATTTTTTCCTATGTTTTAATAAATCATACAAATATTGTTTCAGTTCTAATTACTCTATGCTAGGTGACAGAGTATCACTCACGAATTATAAGAATTCTTCGGCTAAAAAATCATAATAATTTTACTAGAAAATGAAGTAGTTGGTGAAACGAGGGGATCTCCTTCTTAGCATCAGTAAAATAAATTCATGGCAATTTCTTTTTCATTGTGTTTTCCTTCTCATGTTTTCAAAGAAGAAAAAATTATGAAGAATTAGAGGGAGAGCAGAGAAGAAGTGCTAGACTATTGGCTCTTGAAGAGAAGAAGAATGAAAAAAGTGGCACATTAACATACAATCAATTGATGCTTGGCAATCATCAGATGAAGGACAAACAAGCACACCAAAGCAAGGTCAAAAAAGTTTGTGAGGTAATTTGTAAAAGGTCATAGTTCAATCAACTCTTACCATAGCATTTTAGCGAGTTCTCATGAAATAATAAAAATTGACGAGTAAAAGATTATTTAAACCACATAAAATAACTATAGTTTACTAATCATTGTTACTCCTGATGCAGGCCATAGCCTAGATTTCCTTTAAGATTTAGCTGACTAGGTTACAGACTTACAGTTGCATTCTTCATCATGACAGCCACATGCATACTAAACTCCTGGATGTCTATTAAAATGATGTTACTTGCCTGAAGAAGTTGGTCCAAGCGTTAACGATGACTCTTTTTTGTTTTAAAGCCAATAAAAATATGGATCCAAGGCTTCTCAATATGAGAATTTAGTAATATTTATGAGACCTAAACTAATTTTACTTTGTTTACGTAATATTTCGAGCAATTCTTCTGCACTACAAAAACATACTGACGAAATCATTGAGTACATTCTTGACGTGCTGGAATTGTAAGTTCTATGGTACTTCATTCTATTCGATCTACCTCAACCGTAGCTTTGGTTTTGTCTCTTTAAAGGATGAATAACATGACATGAAAAGTAAATGAGTTCTCCTGAAGAATCTCTTTTCTTTTCTTTTCTTTTTTCTATAAAGCCTCATAGATGATTGAACGCAGAGTTCTGTCAAAGCATATGAAATTAATTTTGTAACTTGTTTCCCTACAGAAATGATACAAATGAATAGTTCACAATGCCAGATCATGCCAGGTCTTTAATCATAGGCTTTGATCCATATCACATTATTTGATATACTTAGCCCGACTGTTCATGTCATGCTGCCCATTTACAAGGTGGCTCACATCCTGGGATTCATGGTGACATGAAACAAAGTGGCATCAGAATCAACATTGCAGTAAATGGAAGCATACGATCATCAAATAACAAACCAAGCCCTATGTGAAACCCCCAGTTCAAGACTAATATAAAGCACTGTAGCAGAAAAGGTAATGCAAATTTAACCAGTATAAAGCTCCCTTCTAATTACGGGTAACAAAATTTGAAACTAATCCCATAATTCTCTTATTTGAAATGATATGGCACCAATTCAGAAATGCATTAGGTATCTATTTATGTAGTTAAGCTTCAAGAAATGGACATATATATTCATATGAGTTGGCATTAGGGATGTAGCCATCCATGTCCCAACATCAAAAAATTAAACAAATGATCTATTTTTGTTGTCACTCAGTATGCATATACATAGATCATAATGTCAACAACCTTCATATGAAATCTCATCTGATAGCATATTTGTCGCCCGTAGCACATTATAGAATGCTCTTCATCATGCACTGCGAAATGAAGATGCACTTACAAGAATGGGAGTGATTCAAGTGAATCAATACTTCAGACAGTTTACAAGCAACCTGCACATATTATTTAAGTCAGTGGTAATATCCTTCAAACTTCTACTAAATCCATGTACATAACTTTATTGGTAGTATCTATTTTGGGCAAACTAAAAATGCCTACTTGCTTTTCTCACAAAAATAAAGATAATAAAAACCACTTGAATACATTTTCTGATTATGCTTATAAGATACATTTTTTTCTTTTTTAATAATTTATTGAGTTGCTGCAGTGAATGGGATATCAAGCCTGTCCCAAAATTTTATTCTAAAAAAATAAATGATGACATGATGAAAAACAAATTAAATATCTTTCATCAATTAAAAGAAAATAAACCAAAGTACTCGAAAACAAGGCTGTTGGAAATGGTTTTGGTAGGATCAGGGTGAAAAAAAACTTCAGGTTTAAAGAATTGAAAACTACAAATAACATGAGCATAGAGTAGTTTTTCAACTAAGATGCACATCTGCATGAATGTGAACACACTTGTTCCCTTCATTTCATGTGATGGCACAGAGCCAGGAGCCATGGTTAACAGAACAAGTTTCAAAATATCTGCCAAGTGCGTTCCTTTCTCTCTTTGATGTGTTTTTTTTTTAAAAAAGCTAAAAACAAAGTTGGATTCAGCCATGTCAGTTCAAAGCAATTTTGGGTTATGTCTAAGTTTGTTAAGTACATCTATGTATGCTTTGGAGTATGAACTTGGGTGTGGGGATGATGGTTGTGGTTTGCTACACACCATCCCAATATAACCTGGCTACCAGGACAAGCTAGCAGGGGTGTTTAAAATTGCTATAGGGTATGGATGACAAATATTGCTTGATCCATTAAAACCTGTTTTCAGCTGTACTCCAAAGCTGACTCCTATCAGGATTTGCAATCTCAGTTTCGGATCCTATACCAATGCCATCTTGGTAGGATATCAGTATGCTGATAGGTTCAACACACTGATATTTGGTATGCCTTATATACTCTATACCAGTTCAACACTGAAACCATGGTACGGTATGGTACATTCAGCATGCACCAACATGGGGCAATACAGCATATCATGCTCCATATTACCAAGCTTAGTTTCAAGCAATCATTAGTGTTTTGATGCTTTGAGTCAAAATGGACCTGCAGCTAATTGGTGTTTAGATAAAACCTACATGGGTTTAATATAAAAGGAATGGCAAGATAGGCTGTTCGAACAACTTTAAGAAATAAGACATCTAGAGAAAGAAAAAAAAAGTTATTTAGTTTTCATTTTTTGACAACAAATATTCATAAATGGATAATAAGGTGAACTGGGGAGGCAAACCCTTTAGTTTTCAGCACAGGTATGATATGCAAGCTATATTACTGATGGGCTTTCCATAAAAGAAAATGGAAAGGAATGCATTTACAAAGTACATCACTTGGAGTGGTGTTTAAAACTCAATCAGTTCATTTAAACTCATCTAAATGAGAGGTTTCACGGCAAAAGCTATTCAAAATTAGTTGTTTTTGGTAATTAAGAGCAAAGACACGGCACTCTTGGAATTGAACACCTACTTCTGCCATTAAAGATGATCTCAGATGATTCCCTTGGTAGGCTGCTATTTCATTCATGCTCAAATAGATCTAGCCAATGTATACGAGAACTCAGTCGTAGTTTAAGAAATGTGATGGGTCATACCTGTGTTCGTTCTCAAAGGAAAAAAAGCTCAGCACCAATTTAGAAGCATGCAACTCTTATAAAATTTCCAATAAGTAAGCTTGGTCTAAATGACAACAACCAATTACACTAGTCACGGTGGGATGGAGGCCGAGACAACCAAGATGTCTTATCCCAAAGAGATTCTGAGACCAATCTCAACCATCCCATCCCGTTTTATTCTATCTCGATCATAATGCTTTATAATATCAATTTTAAATAAATCTAATTTATTATAAACATATAATTTTGAAGTTCAAATATATTTAAAAATTAAATAAAATACTAAAGCTTTATAAATAATTTTTTTGAGCATCATAAGAAAGTACTGTGATGCCTGATTGGATCGAGGATCGAGATAGGATGATATGCAGAGTGTCTTATTCCGTAGAAGAACCGGAACACTTCTATCTCATGAGAGTTAAACCTTAACGATGATGACAACAATAAGAAAGCCTTAATCCCAAACTAATTGGAGTCCATTAAATAGATTCTTTTTTCTCAGTTCTACTTGGTTTAGACAACCATGACCAACATGACAATACTCCATTAAAACACATTCACATAACTATTAATTTTTTTTCTTTATATCATAACAATAGCATTAGTTACTTTAACTACTGTAAAGTACAACAATAAGCAGCAGTCACCTGAGTTTAAATGGGTAAAGCTGAATCCATACACTTGTTTAAGTGTCCAGCCTACATTTGCTAACTGGTGGAAGTGCTTCTTTCCTTGTTTGCAATTTTACATACTTGTAGAGCAACTGTTGAACCTCCCGATGTTGTTTTGATCAGCAGCATTCAGCTGGCTTGACAAACAAGGTTTGGCAGACATGCTAATTTTAACCTAAAACAGAGAGCTGAGATTACTAAGATTTACTTTCGGCATGAATTGGATGTGATACCAGCAAATTTTAGATAAGCTTTTGGTTTCAAACTTTACTGCACCCAAGGAAAAAGTAACTGTTGCAATATATTCAGTTCTCTTGCAATAGATTCTTACAGTGTTCTCATTTTGGTTTTGAATTCTTGCACAATTGTAGCTCCAGATGTCCTTTAGAATGGGCAATGTTAACATTCTATCACTTGATGAGTTTTGTTGTCCCTAAACATCTTGAACCATTAGGAGTGGTTTTAAATGTTGCGTCATGTGCTATTATTTTTATTTTGTCAAACATAAGTGAGTGTGATAATATGACCCATCTTTGAAAGCTACAATATATTATTAGCTGGCCTTTGGTCATTACATTTCCTTTTTTCCCCTTCAGAACAAAAATGCTCCAAGTTGCGAAGTAAGCTTGATGCCTGTTGTAAAGGATGCAGGCCCGCTAGCAAGGAGGCCAACAAAGAACAAGTGTCAGGAATATGCCCAGAGATAGAAGCCCCAAGCAGTACCACTTCAACAGAGCCCATAAACTAAGTGATAAGACCAGCTCTTTTTCCACATTTGGCAGCTGCTCTAAAAGTCACTCTGGCACAAATTCAGCTGTCAGCAGTGCAGCAAGAACCATATGCTTTCCTTCAGCTTTTGCCATACATTTTGGAGATTCCCATGCTAAGATGAACGGACCCACAATTTTCTGTGGGATGGATTGTTCTTCCCTTGGTCCTAATGGCATGCTGGGTTCTGGCTTTGTTGGAGGTCGTAATGGCAAGCTTGAGACTAATGAACTGCTTAGACTGTTCTCTCTGATTGGCACACCAGAATTCTTCGAGAGGAGCAATAGTATCTTAGCATCAAGTTCCAGCAAAGTTATTGAACCTGACCAAAGCTTCAGTTAATTTCTTAGTGGTCGGGGGGTTCACACAATAACTAACGAACAACCAAAGCAATTACTCTCACCTCAATGACTCAGACAGGGCAGTGCTCGGGGTTGGAGCAACCTGGACAAACACCTCCAATTTGCCACCATGGCAGTCACGGCTCAGTGAGGTGAAAGCATCGGGACAGAAAGGGTTGGCATGCCTTAAACCTCATCCATGCTTGGCTTCAAAGACATTACCTTCCATCACTTTGGGCTTTAGTGAGTATGCTAGCTAACGCCAGGTCAACCACTCTGAATCTATTTTGCAGCCCAAGCAGAATTTGACCTGTTTGTCTCTTACTTCTGTGGGTTTGAACTTTGAAATGGATTACAGATAAAGCAAGGTTCCTCTTGCCTCCTCTCATTCTATTAGGTATCATCCTCTCAACCTTGTACACCAAATAATAGCAATTACCTAAATAACACATGGATTCTTTATGGACTTGAAAAACAAAAGACTATGTAGATGGACTAAGACCGCATAAGGATGCTTACTAGATGCATCAGGAATTAAAGCAGATTCATGGCTCCTTTCACTCTTGAAACTATAATCTCCTCTAACAACTAAATACTCTAACTATTTTGCTGGAGTGTCTGATCTAACAACCATCAAGCATTCTATATTTGAAGAAAATTATCAAAGCAATATCAAGAACGCAGTTTAACAGATTTTATACTGCCTAGAGTTCATAGTGACAGATAAAGTTCAAGTGAGAGCGAAAGCTCCAAAATGTAATTTTAGGAATCTGAATTTCCAGAAGGTGATTTTAGGTGATTGTATATCATATTTACTTCAGCAACAGCTTTAACAAGAATAAAGAAAACTCATCCCACACCAGGTTTGAGTAAGATTTAGGAAGAAATTTTATACCCATAATATAAACCAATATAAGCAGTGTCAATTCAAAAAATTAGCTTCATATGAATAGAGTATAAGTAGCATGAGTTCAGTTATATAACCTGCTAATATTAAAGAAAATCTTGTACCCGTGACGCATTTGCCTCAAAGGAACGCCTGCAAGGGTGAATCAAGCTGACAACTCTTCAAGTCCACCAAAATAAGGAACAGAACATGGAAACATTAAGGAACTGACTGAAGAGCAAGAACAGGGAGATCTTTGAGGTTAAAAACAAAGTCCAGAGAAAGTTAGGTACATACATAATTAGAGAAGAGGCTGTTGAATAGTTATGATGCTTTGATAAAGTCTGGTTCCTCTGTAGCTGCATGACATGGCCTTCTCTATATACAGGATAGGGTTGGCCATCAAGGTGGGGGTTGCAAAGTGCAGCAGGGCAGGGGCTCAAGACCTGGTTCAGTCCAGCATAGTCTGCAATCACCATGCAACAACCCAGGACTCCACCCAAGCAGGCTACTCAAAAGGCATCATTTGGGTTCTTTGGCATTGTATAAATACCTAATATCTACCTGGTGTACAATTGATGTGAGACTGAAAGCACAAAAGAATAAGCTCTTAGATACTCTCTCGTTTAAGCCTTAGCATTCTCACCTGGCCAAGGGTTCAAATCTAAATCTAGTCAACATCTCTAATCACAATCACCACAAGCCTATTTGTAGTATCCTTTGCACATATAGTTCATGGGTAAGGTCCACTCTAATACCATTGGTAACAATCCGAGTCCTTGGTCAAAAAGGCTAGCCAAAAGATATTATACGAGTTCCTTGATCTTGTGTAAATATTCAAGATCTACCCGATGCATAAGTGATGTGAGACTAAATACATACTAACACAAGTTTTTACATGCTCCTTCCATTTAAGCAATAGCATCCTCACCATCCTAAATGTATATATTCAATCAAATTCAATCACAAACACCATGATCAGCCGTGGCAACCCAAAGAGCCTCAATTTGCAGCAACCCAAGACTTCGTCAAAAAATGCTAGCTGAAAGGTATTAATTAGATTCCTTAATCTTTTAGATACATCCAAAATTTACTTGTTGCATAGCCAATGTAAGACTAAACACACACCTACACATGCCCTCACATACCCCCTTCCTCCCCCAATTTAAGTCCTGTATCCCTACTATCCTAATGTCCCTGCCAGGTTAATGGTTCACATCCAAATCCAATCACCAAAGTCATGATTAGCTCATTGTTAGTCTCAAAAGAGCTCGTTTACAATGTTCCGCATCCACACGGGCCACGGATTAGGTCTGCTTTGATTTTATTTTTAGTAATTTAGGACCTCACATAAAAAGACTAGTCAGGAGATATTATTTGGATTCCTTGGCCATATATAAGTATTCAAGATCTATCTTGTAATAATTAAAGTATAACTAAACGCACATCAGCATAAGTTCTTAAACACCTTTCACCATAAAGAAGGCTATACATAGGGATGGCAATTTCAAATCATAAAGTAGGGACCCACCTCATTCAAGGCAGGGATTCTCCACCTTTTGCAGGATATAGATTATTTTTTACTCACTAGCAAGGATGGGGTAGAAACGAAAATAACTATATCTCCATCCACCTCTACCTTATCTTAGCTTTATATTTAAATATTATAGAACCGTTATATATTTTTATATCTACAAATTACACTCATAATTTTTTCTAAAAATTCGTATATGTTATTAAGGACAAAGCAAGGTAGGGATAGGAGGGGGATGGAGAAGAGACAAAAATTTATCATTCCCTACAGGAAGGGATGGGAATGGGTATGGGGATCGAATGGGATATGGATTATTTCCTTTATCAAAGACGGGAGTGGGGATTGGGGTCCCGCCCGACTTTGTTGCCATCCATTGCCAAGCACACTAGCTAAACTAGCATAGAAAAAGAATTATTCTTCTATTGAAAAGGTCTTGACCTCTAGAGCTTGGGTGACATACACCTAGTTGGATTGGTTATTTCGCATGTGAGAGGCCTCTTCATTAAGGTTTTTTCATCGGTGCCTAGAAGTATTGGTCTCTAATTTCTAACCTAATAAATCGTACACACATCGTGGGGGTATTGAAACCTAGGAACAAAACGTAAAAAAATATATACTGAATGTCGTATCTATTATTATTTTTGTGCAAAATTGGTTGGATGAGGCCAACAAAATAGTGGCACATCTCTTTTTTTATCATAAGCCTAGAACCTTTGTCGATATACTTCCATATCTATCATCTATGTCAAAAAAATCATATAATAGGGCCAACAAAGAATATAAAAGAATCATCATGCAAATGAGACTTGTACCAATTACTATTACCATCACCATCACCACCAATTGAGCTATAGGCTAAGGAGACATGTGGAAGTCATGTGCAATGTAATGTTTCTAGCATGAAAAATGGACCAAAGAGTCAAGAGTATCACCCCATACCAGCCAGCAAGTACTATAGCGACTAGGAATTGGTATCTAACACCCTTGAATTACTATACCTAGCTAAAATCAGCCCCACTACATAGTAATTAATACCAAGCTTCAAGGTGTTGTTATACCCTTTTTTTTCCTATTGGTTTAAAGTTAGGAGGTATTTTAATGCATCAAACATGATCCACCTAGCTAGAACAACCATTAGAACAATACAAATTAAAATAGGGAAAAAATAAATTCGGGACAAAAATGGCAATGCCATTGGGCTTATGCCAGCTCATGCATTATGTTAGTACAGCACATACCACTATATAAAATATACCTCACCAACCAATGGCCCATACATGTCAATATTATTTACAACCCTTGGTTCCAGCCAAAGCCAAAACAATGTTGTACTATGGATGCAGCAATGAGTAAACAAATTATCAACATATAGAGCAATATTATTGTTGAGAAATTATTGTAACATAATTACTCCAACTTATTGATTTTGATGATTTCCAAAAGACATTGCTTTACTTTCTAAAAGGCTATGAAAATGTTAAGTTAACTAATGAAATATTCAATTTCAAATTGGAAACTATGAACTATTAAAAATATAATGAGTTTCTTGAATCAATTGAATATATGTTTCAGTGAGCTATACTTATGAATTCAAAAATGATTTTATATATCAATCTTTTAAAGATCAATGACTTAATGAGAATGCTTTGAAATTGAGCTTTACTGTTAAAACAACATTATCTAAGTCATATTTATATTTCAAAGTTGGTTGGGATGATTTTCAAAGCAAATCAGAATGTTTTCTGATTTTTGTATCAGTCCCGAGCCGACTCGAGAGTTTCCGAGTCGACCCCTGAACTTTCTCGAGCCGACTCGTGACTGTGCGAGCCGACTCGACTCAGACGGCAGAAAGACTCATTTTTGAGTGCTCTCGAGTCGACTCCCAGCTTTTCGCGAGTCGACCCCTGAAAGTCAAGAGTCGACTCCCAGATTTTCACGAGTCGACCCCTGAAACTCATTTTTTGGTGCGTTCTGGATTCGATTGCTCGAGCCGACTCGCACAGTCCCGAGCCGACTCCCCGAATTCTGGGCGGAAATTTTTTTATGACACATCAGCTCCAACGGATATATTTTTGAATAACGGTTATTTTTCTTTGTTTCTAACGGCTATATTGTTTCAGAATCTATAAATAGAGGAGCCATTCAACAAAGAAAGAAGAGAGAAGATATATATTGAGAATCATTCAGTAAGAAATTCAAAAGAGGGAAAAACAGAGTGTTATTAGAAAAATCTTTTGCTCAAAGAAGAGAGATTCAAAAGGAGTGAAATCCAAGAGTGAGATTCGTGCACTCCAGAGCTACATTCTACAAAAGATTCAGAGGAGATCCCAACACTTTCAAGAGCAAATCAAAGATCTTCCACATTCAAAAAAGGGAGAAAGCTTCAACCCAACTCCAAAGCTCAAATCTGTGGAGAATCGGCTGAGGCCTGATTCAACATCAAGAGGAGTTGAAGGAAGGAATCCAAAGAAGCCAAGCCAGCTCCAAGCTAAATATCAGGCTTTTCTAAACTCATCATTTTTATTTTGATATCTGCTCAAAAAGGAGCTGCTTGTAATTAAACTCAA
>UESW01003899.1:809033-825905 GCA_900491605.1 Calamus simplicifolius
ATAGAACTAAATGAGAAATATTTGTGGACTAAAATGCCAATTGTTATACGCTTTTTTTAAGTAGAAATATCGTAAAACAACTACCAACATAGATATTCTAATCCCAGGATTCCCAAGCATTTAATGCTACAAGTGGGTCAAGCCAGAAAGGGTCTGTCTTGACTATATTTTGTCAAAAATGGAGCTGGGTCTAAGAATCCAACCCAAACATGACCAAACAATTGATTTTTTTACATGATTGGGGACAAATCTCTTCTAAGTCAGCTCAAGATTTAAGGGGCTAAATTTGGAAGCTTAAGCTAATTCTTTTCCTCTTTTTCTTAAGGAAAGAACTAATTCTTTTCTACTTAAACATATTTAATCATGTCACATCTAGTTCTACAAGGTCCATGTCTGACCAAATTAGAATGAGACTAACTTTTTGGACCCATACATGACCCATAAGTCTCACTTAAGGTATGTGCTAGCTTTTACACTTTGGCTCTTGCACTTCCAACAGCATTTAAAAACTTCAGTTACTATGCCCTTATCAAGTTCTTGTTTACGTCGACGCCCTCCACGTCTCAAACGTGTGATGGCTTCGATATTCTCAAAGAGCTGTCATTTGTCGTGTTGCGCAGAAGAATGTACTATATGTGCAGTACAAAAATGTTCAAACGTATCACCGTCAGAGGTTGATTTGCATTTGAGAACTTGCGCAAAGACTTCTAAGGATCTTCAAGGAATTCTCCAAGGTATTTGATGGTCTAATTTTGAAGTTGGTATAATGCTTGTTATATTTTATAGCCTTCTTTCTCTCATATTTTTCTCCAACATCTCTACTATGTCATCAATTTCATGATGCAACGAAGTGTTCCACAAAGAGAGAGCCTTTTCCCCTTTCTCTAAGATGAGAATTTGATCTTCACGATTTCGAAGCATAATATAGAATTCGAGGAATAAAGCATCGATTGCCATCGGGGGCGGACCAATATGAAATCGCTATGTTGTCGGTACCATTTGTGGTGTTGATTTTGATATCTGCTTTTGAGTGCGTGTTATTTTAGGGCTGATATTGCGATTAGGGTTATTTTTTGCTCCACAGATGCAATAGGTTGAGTTTATGGTGCACATACGGGATACTAACACCAATTTTTGTTCTATTGTTTTCTTTGTGTTGTTCCACAGAAGATATACAAAAATTCTAGAGTATTATAAGTTGATGCCGAATGTACAATATCTGAAATTCATGCCTAAATGGAATATTTTGGCAAGATTTTTCTTGAATTTATGATTTTTGGCCATTTTTTTGGCAAAATATAAAGGAATAACCATTTTATCTTTATCCTGATCTCTTGCAGGCTTAAAATCAATTGAATCTATATTTAATCAGCCAGATTTAAGCTCTCCTAGCTTCCCTTGCTCTCTTTCTCCCTCTCTCACTTTCTCTTCCCTGATTGAATGCAAAATAGCTTAGAAGAAAAAAAGAGAAAGTATCTAAGCTGTTTTTGACCCAAGCAAAACCTGCTAGAAACAAAGTAACAAAACCATTCCATGACCCAATTCCCTACGAGTCTCATACAGCACGCCTGGTACAAATATGTTGGGATCAGGTCTTCAATCCTTAAAGAAATTACTTGCCAAGAGAAGCTAAGAGTTATATTTTTCTTGCGGAGCAGATGTGATGATTGATGCCTCAAGTCAACCTTTTCTGGTTAACAATCAAATGTTTTCTAAAAATGAATAAATTATTTTGTTTTATATATGTTCCCCTTCCTACATAGAATCATGTCCGTGCAATTCTATCTATTAGTGCTCTCTTTTTTCTATATGTGGACACCATGCAAAATAAGAACCTAGAAAGGTTAATGAAAATAAATAAATAAATGTGTAACTGAAAAACTCATTAACAATGTTTTATCTTAATTAGGAAGTCATGCATGAATCAGTAATTGGAATTTCTTTCCTTTTCTTTAAAGTAAATATCTGATTATCTTTTTTTTTCTTATTTATTTTGAAGGGAAACAAGCTAATACCACAATGACTAAGGGGAGTCGCAGGAGAAGTGCTAGATTAATAGCCCTTGAAGAGCAGAAAAATAAAAAAGAAGAATGTGCACCAGATAAAATTTATGAGGTAATTTGTTTCATAAATTTTTCAAGTTCTCTCCAGCATTATAGAGTGCTTCTTTGAGGAAAACGGAGATTTACTCATTTTGTTGAGGCAACAACTAGCCATGAATTCACTTCACTCAGTATCACCATATTTGGCTCTAATATTAATAGTTTCTAATGAGGTCACAACCAAGGAATCCTGGTCTAGCTAGATCAAGGTTGCATTTCCAATCATGTCAGTTACTTGCTTTGGTTTACTATAAGGGTGTTGTTGCTTGCAGGAACCGCAGCATCCACACTTGGTCCAAACCATCATGGTGAAGTATTTCACAAGGCAAGACCTAATGCCTCAGATGCTACAACTTATCAACAGGTAAGTCTTGCACATGTATCACTACCTAGAATTAAAAGTATTTTAATTTCATAAACACAAATATTCACATGTATCACTACACTATGTTTGCCTCATTAACTGAAATGGAACATTCAACATTGTAGGTAGGAGAATTGCAAAGTGCAGTACAACTCGGTCATGAAAGTCTGAAGAACAACCAGACAAGTTATGAAAAACTATCGACATGGAGGCAAACATTTTTCAATACTGCAGAGGAAGCAAGAAAAGATGGCAATGTCAGGACTTTGAGTAATGCTGCCCAACCACATGGTCCACAAGGTAGCTCACATCCTAGGATCCATAGTGACATTAATCAGAGTGGCATGGAAATAAATGTTGCATCAAATAGAAGAATCCTATCTTTGAATCAGAACCTAACCCTTATGAGAACTCCTCAAACTAGGGCTATGTCAAGACCTTATTATAGAGGAGGCAATAAGAATTTCATTCATACAGATGGCATCTAATAAGAAGCAACTAAAAGTAAATGAAACATAATTTTGTCAGATTTCACTGCACAAGTCCCTGGTTGAATATGCATATGTTCTTGTAATCATAATTTTACATATGTATGGATGGATGGATGGATGCATCAACGTACCAATACCAAAAGAGCATAAGCTTTTGCTGTTTATGTTCCCAATAAATATTTTATTGAATATGCAAACCCAGAGTTTAGTCATTATAAATGTCAATGAAGTCTGATTCGATTAAATTTTTGGTTATCCTTTGCAAACTCTGTAAATGTTTTAATCTTTCCACAGATGAAAGGAGACAAACTTACAATCTTGGAAATGAGTCCAGTGAACCAATAGTTTCACTAGTTTACAAACAACCAGTGCAGCTTGTTTATGTAAGTCCTAACATCCTTGTATTCTTAATACTATTTCCATTCGCATGATCTTGTTGCTAGAAGCTTTGTTTTTTTTCCCTGTAGAATAGTTAACAGAATGCATACTTGCAATCCACTATCTGCTATTTACTGCTACCGTAAGTTTCAACAAACAAACTCCTTAACTCCAATTGTTCCCAAATAAAAGAAAAAATAACACTGCGAAGATCATGCCTTTAGTTTCCGCATATCTGCGAATTTGCTTCAAGTTTTCCCATTAATGGATTCTAAATGTTTCCAGACCAAGGGCCAAGATCTCTTGATCCTTGTTGAAGTATGATTTTGGTGATGCCCCATGGCCTACTTTATACTGGTGGGATAGACTTAGCTTGTTGTTATTGCCATTATTGGTTCAGCAGTTTGGGTTACAACTGTCCATGTGTCAAAGTAGCTATTCTTTGACATGGAGATTACACATCCCAATACTCTGTTTAAAAAGCAAGACATATTACAAAAGGAATAGTTTATTCTTTCTCGTTCTTAAATAAAAAGTTACACAAATGAGGTGGACCAGGGAAGCAAATGTAACTTTTCAGAGATCGCCACACATATAAATTAGAGTCTGATAGTTGGTGTTGTATGATCTTTTTTATTGATGACCTCTTATGAAAAAGGAAGTGATAAATTGACAATCATAAGAATTCAAATAATTTTGAATAAATTTTTTTGAGAATAACAAAAAAGCAAAATACAGATAATAGGGTTTGACTAAAGTTCAGCCTGTTAATCTGTAGTCTGACTCATCTATACAGGTAACTGTCTAGGATTCCTCATAAAATCTATTTAAATGGTAGCTTATGGAACAATTTTCGAATGCATGACATATCAAGCAACATATCATTTCATCCCTTCAATGAAAAAATGGTGGCTGTACCCACCTATGCTTTTTTTTTTTCTTAACAAAAGGAAAGAAAGAAAGGCAAAGATGTTTCTGAGAGCATTTTGCAATTTTGATGGTGTTCAGTTGTTGAAAAAAATTACATTTAGTTATCAAGATCATTACTCCATTAGAAAGCACACGTTCATAACTCATTAGATTTTTTTCTCTACATAATGAAGCAAAAAAAGACACCATCAGTGACTTCGACCAAGCTAGGTTTACATCAACAAGGAGCAGCGACCTAGTATAGAAGTGCAAGATTTTAATTGCCAAGAGGCCTGTTGTTCCAAGCTATACCAATCCACAAGGAATAGAGGGGAAAAAAATATCAAAGTGCACAAAATTTTATTCTCATAGATTCTTATTGTGCTTCGCCTGGGCATGAAGTTTTTCTCATACAATTACAAATTCAGGTGCTCCTTAAAGGTGGCTTGTCGATACTCTATCAAATGCAGAATTTTATTGTTCCTCTCACAAGACTGCTCTTATCAACCAAAATAGCACCCCTGTGCTAATCACAATCTACCTACCTAACTCCAATCATCGTTTTTCTCAGAACAAAGCAGTCCATCTAGCTACAACAGTACTCCATCTACCTACCTGCTTATCTATACATAGCAACTGATGCCTTGGCACTTTCTTCTATTTTCTCAGAACGACAATGGTCCAAGCTACAAAGAGAGCTTGACAAATTTGTAAAGGATGCAAGCCATCAAGCAGAGCAGGCAGCAGAGCATAACTTTCAAGAATATGCTCAACAGGAGAAGGCCCAGTCTATGCAGTTTGACAAGACACCATATACACCTGGTTGCACTTCTAGCTTCTTCTCCCAGTTTGGCAGCTGTTCAGGCAACCCTAGCAACTGCAGAGATGCAAATCCCAGCATTGCTGCAAGAGATATGCACTTCTCTCCAACTACTGACACACAGTAACACAATGGTATCCAAAGCTACTAAAGTGAGCTTGACAAATTTTGTAAAGGATGCAAGCCATCAAGCAGAGCAGGCAGAGAGCATAACTTTCAAGAATATGCTCAACAAGGAGCAAAGTCTATGCAGTTTGACAAGACACCATATACACCTGGTTGCACTTCTAGCTTTCTTCTCCCAGTTTGGCAGCTGTTCAGGCAACCCTAGCAACTGCAGAGATGCATCCCAGCATTGCTGCAAGAGGCACTTCTCTCCAACTACTACACAGCTTGTAACAGGTGGCAACCTTTATTTCTGCTGGTATCAATGACAAATTGGGTTTCGACCTCAATAAAGAACCTAGAAGTGAGTTGGACACTGAACCTCTTAGACCATTCCCTCAGGTAGGCATCCCAAAATTCGGGAAACAAGAACACTTTGACATCAACTGCAAGCCAAAGTGTGGAACCAAACCAAAGCTTCAATCCATTTCTTATTGGTGAAAGGGATTATGGATGGTTGCAGTCCTACCAACCTATATTGTTGCCAGTCCCAGGTCAGTTAGGACAATATGTTGAGCGAACCAACTAAACGGATGTCTATCTATGATATACCCTGCTTCCAGGCACCACCTGATGATTCACTGGAAAAGGGTTTGGCAATTTCCGAACCCAAGAGTTGCTTAACTCCAATTGGATCATCTTCTGGCAATCGTGGCTTCCGTCCTTATGTTAGAGCAAGTGGCACATCTGAGCCCCTCTGGATTTGTTCAAGTAGATCTTGGTCCAGTTTGTGTGTTTGACTGCAAACCAGTTTGCCTGCAAAATAAGCTTTCTTCTGTTGCTCCCATGAACAGAAAGGTTTGTGTCTGAGTTCGTGTCTTTAGCTAGGTTTCGTGCATCCTATGAACAGTTTGTCTGGTCTCATGTTTATAAGCTGAATAATAATGATCATCTCATTATCTTGCTACTTGTGTTAAATATGTGAGGATCCAGATAATCTTTGAGATTTAGTATATTGGCATACACTTGCAGCATACTAGAGAACTGGGTCTTGCGCGTATACTCCCAGCAATAATTTCCTTGAAGAATTATTTTTGCATACTATCTTATGGAAACGCTTGGTCTAATAAGCATTACTATGTCATCAACCTTTCTAAACTCTAGAGCATCCTTAAACCCAAGAATTAACTTAAATTATGTGACGTGACCCTAAAAGCCAGAGCTGTAACAGGTCTGGAAGAGGGAATGAAATCAATAGATAGATTCTACATCATTTACAATTCAAAGTAACAAAGAGGGAGGGATAAGAACATGGACTGCAAAGGATTCAAAATGTAGTTTAGAACAACTGAATTCTAGGAACATGATTACAGTTGATTACATCAAAATATCCACGTAGAAATACCAGGAAAACAATGGCAACGAAACCATCTTCCATCATAATAAAACGGCATCCCTTTCAGCAACCGTTAAAGTATCCATCCATCAAAAAGAAAAAGAAAAAGAGAAAAGAATGAAGAGAGAGAGAGTATTGAGCCAAGTCATTTGCGGTGCAGAACACGGGGCATGAAAGCATCAGCCGCGCTTCAAGTCTACCAAACTAGAGGCATCACAGATCATAATATTCACCGAAGAATTAATCTAGGGATTTCACATCAATTCAAGAGAAAATCTTAGGATAAATAAAATACAAATTGTAGGGGCTCAAGATACTCTAAGCTACGCGTATTGGAGAACGATCCCGTACCTCATCACAGCTTCTTCGCCTCCCTTGAAGTGCTTTCGAGAATCACCAGGCGAAGAACTCTTGAAAAAGAAAGAACCGAGAAACCGACCAAAGGAGGGAACATTTCCAGGCCAGATCATAAAAGGATTTCTCTTAGAATTTTTTAGGAGATCCAAAATTTTATATTTAAATTTAACGACTTAGATTTACATTCAGCATCAGAGATATGTGATCATACATCGAGGCGTACGATAAAAGGCCATCGCCTCGGCCGCTGATATGAACTCGAGCTTTGGGACAGCACCGTTTTACACATAACCCCTTGTCATATTTAATTTATTATCTTTTGTCACATACCATGCACACGATCATACAGCCTGATATATCGATTGGCTACGCGCTCATGTGATCATGCATATAGGTCTTAGCACGCATCACATGCATGATAGGTTGTTCGATGCACGCTTACTGTATGAAAAGCAGTGCAGTAAAACTTTTTTCAGATAGAAATGGCAACAAGGTTGGTTGGATCTGATTTTGATTATCCCATCTTGGCTCTAACTTTCCGTACCATGCATATAATCATATAGCCTGTAAGGTAGAAATGACAATAAGATTATCATACCCTGTTTCATCCTTTATTATGCCCATTTCATTAGGATAATAAGTGTAGTTCTTACCTTTGATCCTTTTGAAAAATAAAATCCGAAGCTTTTCTTCTATTTTATTTTTTTAAGATAAAAACATATTTAGGCTCATTATGGCCTTTTTCTTTTATTTTTTTAAGATAAAAATATAATTTATACACACACTAAGCTTGTTTTGATTCTAATCATAAAAATTTTAGTTTTTCTTTTAAATCTATTCCGAACACGATCAGAATATAAGAATGCTGATTTGATTTAGATGAGTTAAATTGGATTACTATGGGATTAAAGTAAAATTGCTAATAGTGCAAGGACTAAATTTTAGCCCCTTCTTGTCTGTAGCTGAAAATTCAGACGACCATTGCTGTTGAAGGAGCCAAAAGCATTTTTAAGCTGATATATCAAGAAGAAATTAAGTTGATACTAACTGTAAAGTTATAAAAACAAGTTAAATTTAATGGTTAGATTTATATATTAAAAAAATCAAGTTATCCAAAAAGACTTGTCAGAAAAATTTAAGGCCGACATCTAATTTCTCAAAATACATTAGTTTACAATGGCCACTGAGGATTTCAAGAAACAGATACAGGTTTTTGTTATAATTATTATTGAGATTTGAGACTAGAAATGTTTTGAGAAAATAAAAAAAATTATCAAGAAAAATGAAGTTAATACTGGCTAAGTCTAACCGTACAAAAATAAAATAAGATAATATTTAATGATTATATTTTTATATTAAAAAATATAATCTATGTGGCATTGCAAGAATCGAAGAGACGATCTCCCGTGCCCAAAATGAGAATGTAAACAATTTTGAGAATTTTTCTAAACAACATTAACGTTAAGTCGAGAGGTTCTCTTACCAATGATATAATTAATCAAGTAGACTCACTTCACACGAATCACACCCTTGAACCAACTTAACATGATTAACCCATCACTGAATATCAGTGTTAAAATTCATATTTAGTAAACATAATGTCATACATAAATTTTTATACGACCTCCGTAACAAACTATATTCATAGGGTCTGAGATAACTGATTATTACACTAAATTAATTGATTTAAGATTTTAATGCAAAATCAATTAATTTGATAAAATAATTTTGTTGTATCAATATGTTTATGATTTAGTTGGAAAAAGGTTTAGATAAGTTGAGTTGAGTTGAATATTTTTAAGATTCAAAATCAATTATGCCAAATTCAAACTCATTGGCTTTATAATAGATTGCTGGATTAGGTTTATAATTTCTGCTTTTATTGTTCGTTCATCCATCCTCATAAATTTTCATACTTTAAACCTATCTTTGCACCAAAGTTTTTTATTATACCATTTTAGCGGTTCCTCTAAATCGAACATGAAGCAAAAATTAGTTAATATAAAAATTCATACATGTTTATATTAAATGGATATATATGCAAATTAAATATAAAAATATAGGTATAAATTGTATGGTTAAAATTTATGACTATTAAATCAAACATATTACCTAATATAATATTAATATTATATTATTCATTTATTTTCACTAAATGTTTATAAATGTTATATATATTTAAATAGAATTAGTAGCAGACATCTAGATTTGGACGTGGATTACATAATTGCCTATTCATGCATCCAAATTTTGTTTCTAACAAATATGGATGTAGATTTGAATATTAGTTAGGCACCCCAAGTTTTATCGTATCCAAATAGGTTCAAATACAAATGGACTTAGATGTACATTATTTAGATCCTACAACGACCATAATGTTTGCCATTGAAGAATAATATTTTAAATAAATGAGTACAATTATATTATTGGTCCCCTGCAAATAATGAGTACCGCTGTTCATACCCTTAAAAAATTCAAGGGAAAAATTTCATTGCCTTCCTTTTTTTAAGTCGTTTTAAAAAAAGATCTACATAAGAGCGTGCAAAATTCTGTCACTCTGTGACTGTGATGCGCTACCTCAACCGGGGCACCCTTTAAACAGCCACCATAATAACACTGATAACAATAAGCTTGGCCAACCCCAGAGCAGAAAACATCTCCACCACAGTTCAGGTAAGCTCATTGCATATTAGTTCGGCTAACGTAAGTACAGTACAGTTTAAATGGAATAGAACAGTAAATTTTGATCACCGTGGATACAAATAAAGAACTCTTTATATGCCAAAAAGTTTTTCTATTATGAATAGGCGAAGTAGGATTGTGATTGTTACCTAGACATCTCCTACCATATCTTCTTATATTGGGTTCACATGTGAACTGGACATATATTTATGTACACAGATATCAAGTCAGCTATTTACAGGCAGTGCAATTGGAGGCGTCACTGCTCCACAATCTCAGGATGAAGCTGGCCTTGGCCGGTGTTTGTTGGCGTTCAAAAACCGGACATACTCTTTCTGCAGCATCACCCCACCATTGGTCGGATCAAAGCTGCATCTGTAGAAGCTGGAAAAAAGAACAGGATATAAATAGTGCAATCAAACTAAGAATTAAATAAATAAAACCTTAGTTTCCAAAAGGATAACCCCAGTTCTGGTGGAACCCACACATCAACTAACTAAATCCACGTTAGTCATAAAGACAAAGGTACAACATGTTTCATTCATATCCACATTCTTTTCAAACATCCAATATGAAGCTTTTCTCCTGTCGCTTTATCTGCCAAAATATGAAATGTATATAGGCTGAAGCCTAAGTAGGGCAATTAAATCCACTGAAAACTTGCCATATTATGCAATCCCTGAATAAACAGGATTTGTAAATCAAACATGTAATTGAGTACTTATTGCTAAAGAATTCAACTGAATATCAATATACGAGACTCAAGGTTTTTCCTCGCAAAGGAGAATTAGAGGGGAGTAAGCATAGAATCATGGAGTTTCTGCAGAATCCAATGCAAGAAGTCAAGTTAGTGGTTTTATTGAATTTTCTTAAATTTCCTCTCAAGTTAGGATGAGATGGAACCAAGCATGCAATATTGGAATTTCTTGTAGAAGTCAATGAAACAGGTTAGATTAAGGAAGGTAAGCAAGATATTAGAACTGAAAGTCTACTTCTTTCTTCTAAATCATCATAGTGCATATCTAAGTAGTACGATAGTTCTGCACTAAAATTAGAATTATGACAAGCCATTGTCAAATTAGGAATGCTCAAGAGAGCAAGAAGGGTCTTATGAATGAGTAGATACGGTAATCCATCCAATCATTTAGTTATCTACTTGACTGACTCACTACAGCAAAACCAGGTTTCCATGGCAGGCCACAATAAGATATTGCTCAAAAAGGGCTCAATAGAAAATCTGATCATCTTATTATCAAATTTCTATGCTCAAATCTAAAGTGAGATAAATATAATTGAAGTTACTCTAGCATTCATATAGTGACTGGCAGTAAGCGGATACTTGCATGTATAGAAATTTAAACACTATAGATGTCGACTCAGAAATCCAAAAAAAAAAAAAAAAATACAGAAGGCCAAGCCAAAGGATCAATACCTGCCATCCATTCCAACAATTATAACAGTGTTTTGAGCTCCAAATGCAACAATATAACGAGTAACTTCTGGTAAGTGGAACTGAGCAAATGACCATTCAGAACTAAAGTACTTTGGCAACACTCCTGCAAAATATTAGTACATGTGAGATTAATCTCATTCCTTTCACCAAATCTCTGCATGCTTATAGGCAATGCCAACAAATAAAATAAGATATATATGTGCAATTGAAACCTCAAATCTCAGCATATTACTTTTTCAAAGCTTGACGAAACAAAACCAATATCTTTAAATTCCGTTGCAAGATAAGCTTGTCAGGAATTAACAGCTCAAACCCATCATAGAATCAACAAAGTTTGTTCAGACTTCCAAGAAAAGAAAATACTAAGGAGAAATTAAGTGTATATCACTATATGTAAGCATTTTCTACAAAGAGACTTTCAGGGGAATGCTGCCATGAAATGAAACTAGACTGACTTGAGTTCATTTTTTTCAACTTAACTCAACTCATCTAAGCCTTTTCCTAATTACATAGGGATGGCTACATGAATCTGCTTCCTCCACTCTGCTCTATTCAGGACTAAGTCGGCATTCAAATTACAAATAGTTATATCTTTTTTAATTATTTCTATCCATATTAGTTTAGGTCTACCTCTACTTCTATCCTTGCTATGGATTGTTAAAAGATCACTCTTTCTACCTGAAGCATCTAAAGGTCTTTGTTGTATATGTCCAAACCACCGTAATCGATTTTTCTCATTTTATCTTCAATTGGGGCTACTCCTATCATTTCTCTTATATATTTATTTCTAATTCTATATTTTAAAGTTTTACCACATATTCATCTTAACATGCACATTTCTATTACACTTAATTTATTCACATGTTGTTTTAGTATTGCCCAATACTCTGTTCCATATAGCATAGCTTGCCTAATTTTTTGTATAACTATGCTATGAAAATTTTGACAGCTTAACAGAGCTTTTAACTAAATGCAGTGGTCTTTTGTTTTGCTTTGATTCTCTTTTTTTTTTCAAGATAAAGATTTTTCCCACAAAAAAATGGTTATCTCAAAAGAAACAATATATTTAAATCTTCACACCACTATGAGGGCAAACCATGGAATATCCAACCAATAATATATGGCGGATGCTTAGCTCCCTTGCAATCCAACAAAACACAAAGGGGTGTGCAAACTATTCTATAGATTTAATTCTCAGATAATTCTTTAGGAAGCATTTTTGTTTCATGAATCTCGCATGACATGTATCACACTACCCATTTGGATCACTAATGTCCAGCACTTGTCAAAAACCTCAGATATGCGAACTATATTTCAGAAACTTGGCCACTTCTAAACTACAGAACTGCAAAAAAAAATTCTTACAAGCTTATCAGCTCTTTTAGGTTATGAATTTCATCTCTTATAAGATTATGGTCTGCACAGTTATTGTGCATTGATGATAAAACAATGAACAAATAGATATACCATATCCAGCTAATTTTTTTTCACCGCTAATTTCTTGTCACCACTGCTATTCATAACCGCAGATTTTTTGCATGGTACCCAGCAAGTCAGAAAGACTGCTTGAGAATGGTACTGCACCATGGATCGCCCACAAAAAAGTGATGAAGTTCACAGAGATTTCCGATAGATTGTAGAGAATCAGGTACAGACTGAAAGCATGCAGGCCACTGTTAAAGATACTCATCATGCTGTCACCTTTTTTTATGAGAGATACATTTATGTTCCATGTTTCTCCGGTTTCTTACATTCAAACATCTCAATAAACAGAGTATATAGGCATGATCAAACAACTAGTCAAACAAGCAAATGTACCAACACAAGCTAACTAAGAAGATGATAATTGTTGGGGGGTAAAATCGTTATTGCATCAATATTCGTGCGAGGGGGCTAAGACCGACCCCATCCCTTCGCCCGCCATGATGTCCCCGAGCTTCCCTAGCTCTCTCCCCCAAGCTTCCATAGCTCGTTTTCCCCGAGCTTCCACAGCTTGGCTCACCCGAGCTTCCACAGCTCGTCTTCCCCGAGCTCCCCTAGCTCGGCTTCCCCGAGCCTCCCTAGCTCGGCTCCCCCGAGCTTCCTGTAGCTCGGCCTCCCCGGGCCTCCATAGCTTGGCCTCCCTGGGCTTCCATAGCTCGGCTCCCCCGAGTTTTCATAGCTCGGCTTTCTCGAGCTCCCATAGCTCGTCTCCCCCGAGCTTCCCGTAGCTCGTCTCCCCCGAGCTTCCCGTAGCTCGTCTCCCCGAGCTTCCATAGCTCGCCTCTCCCGAGCTTCCTATAGCTCGGTCCTCCCGAGCTTCCTGTAGGTCGTCTCCCCCGAGCTTTCATAGCTCGGCTTCATTGAGCGATCCACGATCCAATACTCACCTCCGCCGAACCTGACGCGGGAGAGCCTAGGCTTACCGTAACAGCATCCCAGGCAAGGAATCATGTTGAGGAGTGGTAGAACCTAACACGGCTACCTGGGACCTACGCACCTACCCGATCTCAAGCTATCAAGGAGCTCTCCCAGCCGTCGATCCCCTAACAAACAAGATATGGATCCCAACGGCCCGATTCGATCCATCTCCGTATCCTAACAACCTTCGAACCTTCCAGAAGGCACTCAAGATCCAAGTGACAACCTATAAATATGACGCTCCCAGATTCCCTTAGGTATGCGCTCACTCTCACTCTCTCCCACTCTCGTCAGCTGCTCGTCGGTGCTCTTCCCTCTAGAGCTCCCGATCGGCCGGCCCTGGAGAGACTCCCCGAAGAGATCCACCTCCCCGTTTTCTGATTGATCGCCAATTTTCCCCACTGACTTGAGCGTTGGAGGGTCTTCCGCGGAGGGCCACCCCCAACGCCTCTCGCGTAAGGACTTGTGTGCAGGTCCGCCCCAGGAGATCGACCACGCCCGAGTCAGAGGACGGATCCCGGCGGCAACAGATTGGCGCTAGAGGAAGGGCCTCAAGTCCCGTTAAAACTTGAAGAAAGGAGATAAGGATCTCGATCTGGAGTAGAACCTCTCTAATGGCCAATCGGAGAAGAGCAACCTCTGAAGCCCAAGACCAGGCCGCTTCCCAGAGGCCTGATCCGATGAGCGGTGTAGCACCGCAGCCTCCACCAATTGAAACCCCGTCGCCACCAGCCATCCCGGTGACCCAAGACCAGTTTGCCTTACTGGTCCAGCAAGTCCAGGCCCTGACCCATCTGATCCAGGAGCGCTTCACAGCTCCTCCCGCTCCGCACCTTCATAAGGAGGCCGCGATTCCTTCTTCGCCGGCGACTTCCTCCTCCAGTCCGCATGAAGCCGCGGACCCCCCACATCGACCCAGAGAGGACAAACCAGTCCCACGAGGCAGCTACGATAAGGATCCTCCCAGATCTCGGCGAGCCCGGTCCCTCTCTCCACTGTCCTTCCATCATGATTCGACGCCATCCCTGCGGTCCTCTCGCCCTCCTCCTCTAACCGCTGAAGAGGAGATCTGTCGGCAGATCCAGGAGATGCATCAGGAACTGGACGCTGCCAAGCAGGCCCATCCGCCTCAGCCCAAAGTGGAGCAGGGCATCCCTTTCTCCAAAGGGATCATGGAGGAAGTGATTCCCTCCCATGTTAAACTACTAGCCGTTGAACCCTACCACAGCTCTTCAGACCCGGACGACCATCTCAGTAGCTTCGGTCAATAATGATGTTCCACGGAGCATCCGACGCGATTCTCTGCCACGCCTTCCCCTCCACCCTGAGAGGATCTGCCCGAACCTGGTTCAACACCTTGAAGCCAGGTTCCATTGATTCATTTGACGAGCTGAGCCATCTTTTTATTGGCCAGTTCGTCAGCAGCCGCCGCCACCGACGAAGATCTGACTCCCTCTCCGAAGTCAAGCAGAGAGAGGGGGAGTCCTTGAGAAATTATCTTGGCCGCTTTAATAAGGCCATGTTGGAGGTGGACCACCTTAATCATGAGGTGGCTATGTCCGCCTTGGCAGGGGGAGTCTCAAAGGAAAGCGACTTCTACCTAGCGATGGAAGTCAGCTACCCCCCTAACCTCTCTGATATGATGGCCCTGGCGGACAAATACGCTAGGATCGAAGAATCGCAGAGAGTTGCCCGCGCCGAGCTGGCAAAGAAGAAGAAGCCCAAAGATCCCGATAGACACCGTCCCGCCCGTCGGCCGAGTCCACCTCGCTGCCAAAGAGCTCCCCCACTGCCGCCGAGGAATCACTCCCGGAGCCCACCCAGGTGATTCGATCGCTACACTCCCCTGACCATGCCCCGAGCGCAGATCCTCATGGAAATAGAGCGCCAACTCCCCCGGCCAGCTCCTCTCCGAGGGAACTCGACCCGAAGAGACCCCACCAAGTACTTCCGCTACCACCAGGAGCATGACCACGATACTGAAGAATGCTGGCAGCTGAAAAATGAGATCGAGAGGCTGATCCAGTGGGGGAGGCTGAATCAGTTCAGGAGAGCGCCCGAGCTAGGACAAGGAGGTGACCGCCAGCCTAAACCTCAACAATCCCCTCCTCCACCAAATCCGCCCGTGATCGGCCGCATCAGCATGATCGAAGAGGCCGGCGGATCGAACCCCAGGGACGATGGTGAAGGATCAGTGCCAAAGAAGGCACGGATGGGCGAGCTCTCCTTCTTCGATGATGATCTCCAAGGGATACAGTTCCCCCATGATGATGCATTAGTTGTATCCCTCAATTTGAATAACTATGATGTAAGTCGGATCCTTGTTGACAGTGGAAGTTCGGTTAATGTTCTGTACCTCGATGTGTTTGCCAGGATGAAACTACTCATGGAAAACCTTCGAGCCATGGATTCCACCCTAATGGGATTCACAGGCGATGTCATCATCCCGGAAGGGGTCGTCACCCTGACGGTCCGCGCGGGAGCCTGGCCCCTTGTGGCCACTATCCACACGGACTTCCTAGTGACCAAACTCAGGTCTCCATACAACGCAATATTCGGCAGGCCCGGCCTAATGTCCCTCAAGGCAGTTGTCTCCATCCCACACTTATCCATGAAATTCCCCACCAAATAGGGAGTTGGAGTTGTTCGAGGAAGTCAAGCCATGGCTCGGCAATGCTTCATTACTAGCCTTCAGTCTAGAGTGCCGAAGGTTAACGGGCTAGACGCTCGGGAGGACTTTGCCGAACAGCGGAGAACCAGCAGAGGAGCTGGAGGAGGTGCCGTTGGATGAGGCTCACCCCGATCGAACTATAAAAATCGGTTCGCTGCTCAAGGGCGAACCTCGGCATAGATTGATCAGGTTTCTCTGAAGCAACGCTGACATCTTCGCCTGGTCCGCCTCTGACATGCTAGGGATCAGCCCCAAGGTTCTCGTCCATCGTTTTAACGTGGACGAGATGCATAGGCCCATCAAGCAGAAGAAGAGGAGCTTTGCCCCGGAATGACAAAAGGCCATTGAAGAAGAAGTAGACAAACTCATCAAAGCAAACTTCATCCGGGAGGTAAATTATCCAAGCTGGCTATCAAATGTCATCATGGTGAAGAAGTCGAATGGCAAGTGGAGGATTTGCATCGACTTCACCGACCTCAACAAAGCCTGCCCGAAGGATAGCTTCCCTCTCCCCCGGATCGACCAGCTCGTGGACGCCATCTCAGGTCACCAAATGCTGTCATTCATGGACGCTTATTCAGGCTACAATCAGATCCGGATGGCCCCCGAGGATGAAGAAAAGACCGCCTTCATAACCGACCGAGGTACTTACTGTTACCGCGTCATGCCTTTTGGTCTTAAAAATGCAGGTGCCACCTACCAAAGGCTGGTTAACAAAGTATTCAAGGAGCAAATCGGCCGGAA
>UESW01003899.1:833751-852327 GCA_900491605.1 Calamus simplicifolius
ATCCGTCGGCCTAACCGACCTGCTTCGTTCCTCAAGTTAATTAATCTATTGCATCGCTCAAACATGAACCGAACCAGATCGTCTCTCGGTTCACCAGACAAGGCTATCGCTCCGCCTTGGACCCAGCCAATGCGTTCCCTCGATCCTGAGATAAAAGCGACCAAACAGCGCCAACAAGCCATAAGTCGCTTGCGATTGGGGCGAAATTTGGAGCGAAGGACCGCCCAAGAAAAAGCACTCAAATGGAAGCAGAAAGTTCATTCATTAAAAAACGTCAGGCAGAATTACAGCTCGGGAAACAAAATGTAGAAGTGTCTTTTAAAGGTCGGGAACCACGTCAGTTCCAGGAGGACCCCCAATTACATCTGCAGAGGCATGACTTGATTCGCCCTTCTCGAATATCTTAGCCTCCTCGACGGCAGTCTGCGAATGTCCTCCAGAAGCTGCGGCCTCGCCGGGACCCGGGGCGGCACCAAGGTCGGTATCCGAAGCGTCGACGTACTCATCCTCCTCTTCACCCCCGGAGTCACCAGCGTCGAGAGCTTCAGCGTCCAGGAAAGAGAGATCCCATTCTGGATGCTTGCTGGATATTTTATCTCTGCATTCTTCCACTCCGAGTTGGAAGGCATCAGCGTCAATTACGTCCTACTCGCCCTTGAGCATGGCGAGTTGCATCTCAGCCTCGGCCATTTGGCTCCGCAATAAGGCAACTTGTCTCTCAGCTTCCGCGACCTGAGACCGCAGAATAACAGTTTGCTCCTCGAACTCGCCGGCCCGCGCCTCGAGTTCCGAACTCCTACCTCGGCTAGATGCAAGCTCACCTTGCAAAGCCCGATTGTCCAGCTCTAATTTTGCCATCTGCGAAGCCAGAATCAGTCGGCGCCATGAGGAACCAACGAAGGAAACTAAAAAGGGGAATAGGATCGTACCTCCTCCTTTTGTTGGGCCAAGCTTTTGGTCAGCTCCTCGGCCTCACCCCTGGCCCTCGCTTTATCGGCCCTAACCAACTCGATCCTTTCTTGGAGAGTGTTAATCCTCAACTGCTTATCTTCGACCTCTCCTCGGGCTTGGGATAGCTCGCCACTCAGCCAGGCTATCATCCCTTCGTGTCATTTAGCGCTGACTCGCAAGTCAGCGACTTCGCTATCGCGCCGCTGCAGCTTCTCCTCCACCTCATCGAGCATTCTGGCCAAGCGTTTTCTCTCGTCGGCGGCCTCCTTCCCCAGCCGGCCCAGACTCTCATTATGTTCTTTCTGCAACGCCGCCACTTCCTCAGAATGCTTTGACTTAACGCGAGCCAACTCTAAGCACGCGTCATCGTTCTTTGCCAGGAGCCCCTGCAACTCCTCCACTTTACGCTTTGCTTAGATGCTTCGGCTAGGGCGGCCTGATACGACGCCTTCATCCCCATCAAGCTTTTGTTGCTAATGGCCAGGAGTTCCTCGAACTTCTCGGACGCCTCTACTCGCGATCGGAGTTCGGCACTGGCTCTCCTGGCCTGAACGCCGGCCCCCGTCGCCAAGCTCAAATGCCAGCACATCGCACGAGAAAGCAAAACACTCTGCAGGATAAAAAATGAGTAAAATATGCAATCAAGTCAACCAGAAAGTATCCACCACCCAAGAATGGTGACTCACCCGCAAGGCGTAGGCCCGTGTCATCCTCATGAGGGTCGTATTGTCAATGTCGGGAAGAAGATGGATACTTTCGGCCATGCCCTGCTGCCCGAACGCGGCATCAACCAACTCCAAGTCCGCAAACTTGTCCGTCGAGGGATCTGCGCCTGGGTACAAGGCCGATCTCATTAAAGCAGAAAATGCTTCCTCAACGCCCATGTTCGAGCTACTGGGCTGGCCGTCTCCACTCGAGGAGCCAACCCGGGCGACCTCCGACTGAGAGGCCTTCAACTTTCCGGCCTCTTCTATCAGAACTCTGACTTGAGCTTCCTCAGATAATTCTGCCAACCCAAGCGCCAGCCTCCCCAAAACCCTTCTTGAAAGAGTCTCCATTGCGGGACTCTCATCTCGCTGCGCTCCCTCCTCCGACCCGCCTCCTTCGGTCACTATCACCTGCGCCTCCCCTGCAGGCTCTGCCGAAACCTCTATTCGGCTTGCTTCTCGAACCGCTGCGGGCGACCCAACATCGCTACCCCCAGACTCTCCCGCAAAGGGCCCAAGAGGGAGCTCGCCCCGAACCTCACCAACTGCAGTCGCTCCCTCTTCCTCTCCTACCGAGGACGGGAGTAAACCCGTGGTTGGGGAATGCCCCCCAGAAACAATGACTTCCGCCGAATCCATTGCCGGCTCATCTTTCAAAGGGGATGCGGCCGGATGAGCCAACGGAATCTCATCCGAGCTATCCGATAGTTCCACCACAAGGGGACAAGGGATCCTAGCTGTCCTCCTCAAATCCTCCCTTGCTTCCGACGCTCCCGTCGTGGTCACCCCGACATCCGGCGAGTATCTTACGGAAGTATGAGCCCTCTTCTCGGGCCTACTTCTCTCCGCGCCACTGCTCTCCCCTGGGCGCTTGCCTCTCTTCCTCTTTACAAGACTTGACAACGCGGACCTCTTGGCTGCAAGAGCGAAAAGTATACAATTAAATCCAAACATGTTCGCCTGGATAACAAACAACGGAGAAGACGAAAGGGAGGACTCACCTTGCGGGTCCAGAGGACTAAGCCCGGCCGCGAAAAGAGCATCCTCCGATAACAAATCGTTGGCCGAGAACACCTGGCCGTTGCGGAGGACGTCCAAATCTCTCTCCTCTCGCTCGGACAAAGCCGGATGCATCTCCGCATTCCGGACAAAATTTCTCCATCTCCGAGGGAAGTCGGAACCAATGTTCCCCTCGACGATGACGAATCGACTCTTCCATCCCTTTATGCAGGACGGCTTATCCACAATCGTGTTGAAGGACCTCCGAGGTCTGATGTAAGGCCACTCCAACTTCCTCCCGGGTATCAGATGATAGCAGGCGTGGAAAAGAGGGAGAGTGGCGACGATCTAAATCTGATGGCACATTGAGAGAAATCCGATAATGCTCCGCCAGCTATTTGGGGCCACCATCGTCGGACAAATGTTGTAATGCGTCATGATTTCCTTCACCAAGGGATGGAGAGGAAACCGGAGGCCCGCTTTCAAACTATCTTCATAGACGAAGACCCCATGCTCCAGATCTCGCGAGACCCTGTGTTCAGGTCCCGGCAGTCGCAGAACGACATCTGGGGGTATGCCATACCTCTTGCGAATCCTTCCCACATTCTCGGCAACGATCTCCGTAGCTACGTCGTCGGGACTCATCGTCATCCTAGCCAGAAAAAGCACCAGGTGAAACGGCGAATGTCGCAGAAGACGGGACTCTCCAAGAAACAAAACGAGAGGATATTGCAAACAGATACAGCACTGCTATCGCTTTGCTTTCCCCCTAAGGAAGCCATCTTAAGAAGATGAGGCACTTCGCCCGAGGCATCCGAAACCACCTCGATAGATGCCACGTTAATCGGGATTTGCTACGTGGTGTTTTTCCAACCGTCGCCCCTGGAGGAGCCTTACCCACGAAGGCATGATGACCTCGCTGCATTAATTAGGGCATTATTGCGCGGGCTATCTAAGCCAGATCGTCCCATCTAAAGCGTACCACCTGGACTTATACTCCCTATGCCCGAACCTGCGCTTCGAACTAGGGAGTGGAGGGCGTGTGTTGGGGGTAAAATTATCATTGCATCAATATTCGTGCGAGGGGGCTAAGACCGACCCCATCCCTTCGCCCACCATGATGTTCCCGAGCTTTCCGTAGCTCAGCTCCCCCGGGCTACTATAGCTCGTTTCCCCGATCTCCCACAGCTCGGCTCCCCCGAGCTTCCACAGCTCGTCTCCCTCGAGCTTCCACAGCTCGGCTCCCCCGAGCTTCCATAGCTCGGCTCCCCCGGGCTTCCACAGCTTGGATCCTCAGAGCTTCCCATAGCTCGGCTTCCTTCGGGCCCCCATAGCTCGGCTTCCCCGAGCTCCCCGTAGCTCGGCTTTCTTCGAGCTTCCATAGCTCGGCTCCCCCTAGCTTCCCGTAGCTCGGCTTTCCCGAGTGATCCATGATCCGATACTCACCCCCCGCGGAACCTGGCGTAGGAGAGCCTAGACCTATCGTAACAGCATCTTAGGCAAAGCATTATGTCGAAGAGTGGTCTAGAGCCTAATACGACTACCTAGGACCTACTCACCTACAAGATCCCAAGCCATCAAGGAGCTCTCCTAGCCATCGATCCCTTAACAAACAGGATACGGATCCCAACGGCCCCACAACAGCCTAATTCGATCCATCTCCGTATCCTAACAACTTTCGATCCTTGCAGAAGGCGCTCAAGATCCAGGTGACAACCTATAAATATGACACTCCCAGATTTCCTCAGGTATGCGCTCACTCTCACTCTCTCCCACTCTCGCCAGCTGCTCGTCGGTGCTCTCCCCTCTAGAGCTCCCGATCGGCCGCCCCTGGAGAGACTCCCCGAAGAGATCCACCTCCCCGTTTTCTGATTGATCGCCGATTTTCCCCCACTGACTTGAGCGTCGGAGGGTCTTCCGCGGAGGGCCACCCCCAACGCCTCTCGCGTGAGGACTTGTGTGCAGATCCCCCCCAGGAGATCGACTGTGCCCGAGTCGGAGGATGGATTCCGGCGGCAACAGGTCCTTTTGGCAGTCGATTTAGGTTGGATTTTTTGTTTTTGAAATAAGAAATTCAATCCATAGCATGAAAAACACATTTAGTTAGACCATTTTCGAAAACACTTTTTCAAAATGATGCTAAAAATCTGAATAAATATGAAAAATATCGGAATGATGTTTTCTTCGAATTCATCTTAGACGTTTTTCAAATTTTATCGTTCTTTAAAACGCTCGAAACTGGCGAATTCACCTTTTTTTTCTTCTTTCCATGATATTTCTTCACACCTTTCTTCAAAAATAGTTTTCGAACACACCAGTCAAATATATTCTCGAATACTAGAAAACAACATAATATAACTCAAAATTTTAAATATAATTTATATTTTTAAAAATAATTTTTTGAACCATGAATCAAACAGAGCTGTGTTGTGGCAATTTCCATGCATCCAGAGGTTCATCATGGTCCTCAATGGTATTTCTTTCTGATGCTTTGTTTTCCTCCTTCGCATCGTGAGTTACTACTATAACGCCTGTTTGGATTAGCTGTTGAAAGCCAGCTGATACCTGTTGACTAATTTAAAATTATTATTTTTTTTTGTTACAGACGAGCGATCACACCAGTCTAAGGTGAGTCAAGCCTAATATATCATAATATAAAATATATGTAAGAACCATAGGACAAGAATCTCCTGACCTCCATAACCAAGGACCAGAATGGTGGGCAACCCGAGCAGCAACCCAGTCAGCCGCTAAGTTTGCTTTCCGGTAAACATGCCGAATCTGGACACTATAAGCCTAATGGAGCATAGCCCTGATGTCGCATAACAAAGGGTTGGTCGGCATAGGATCGCCTGCGTCCTACCTGAGCCAGCGGATAACAGTAATAGAGTCTCCCTCAATAATAAGACTGCGAATGCCCATACTGCAGATAGCATAGGATATGCCAGCCCACATAGCATATAATTCAGCAAGTAGCACATAAAGGTCTAGAGAACTAAATCCATCAGCCATAAGCAACGAACCATCCGAGCCACGGATCACAAAAGCCGAACCAGCCAATCGACCATGAACACTGCCATCAAAGTTGATTTTGACAAACCCTAGTGGGGAGGGTTCCCAAGAAACAAATATCGTACGCTAGTTCGTTGCAGAGGCAGTAGGGGATCCCCAGATACTATGGCTGTTAGAATCATGGCCTGACTGGTGGAGCACATACTCAGAAGAGAGGGACAGAGCTATCCTAACAATCCTATAGGGAGGGTCAACCACATCTGCAAAAATATGCCGATTCCAAGACAGCCAAACCTGATAAGCAATGTAAGCACCAGTGGAACGGAACCGACAGGTGCCTCTACCCGTATCCTGCCGAATCCAGCACAAGAAGGAACTGCGAGAAGGAATACTGCTATCATCCCAGAAGTGGTATCCTGCTATCTGCCAGACTAATCTCACTCTGCTGCAAGTGAAGATAGCATGATCAACAGTCTCCTCGTCAAGCCCACAAATAGGGCACGTTGGTTGGATCGCCATGCCCCTATCTGAGAGCAGGGAGCAAGTAGGAAGGCAATCCCAAGCCATCTTCCAACTAAATAGCCGGACTCTCGGGTGAATGGGAAGCTTCCAAATCCAAGACCCATCCAACATCCGCCTTATCTGAGGCCTATACTCCTGCATAAGATCCCTGATCGGTGCACGGGTCATAGAGAATCTCCTCTACAATCTGACGTATGAGGCGTGATCCGAAGTAAGAGGAATGGAGAGAATACGGCGGAAAAGCTCCACACCAAAAAGAGTAGTGACATGAAAGGTATGCCAGGCAGTGTGATCCTGAGCAATTAAATCAGAGACTCTCGTACCTGTAGCAATAGCAGTGCTGACAAAGGTAGGCCACCGGGACAAAGGAAGATAAGCCAACCACGTATCTCTAAGCACATCAACAGAAGCTCCATCACTAATCATCCACGAGATACGAGAAAGCATAGCCGGAGCATGATGACACACCTCTTTCCAGAAGAAAGAATAGCCTCGAGTAGACTGAGAAGGTGTGTGTGGGGCCCAGTCTCCGTATTTCGCATGCATGAACGAGCTCCAAAGACAATCAGGGTCAAGCAAGAATCTCGTCGCGTGCCTAGCAATCAATGCCTCCCTTCTCACAGTCAGAGGCTGAATCCCAAGCCCTCCCTCCGAGATCGGCATACAAACTGAGTCCCATGCTAGAATGTGGATCCCATGGCCATCCTGCATTGAACCCCAGAGGAAGTCTCTGAACCATCTCTCCATACGCCTCAAGCAAGTCACCGAAATGGTAGCATTAGAGAGAATGTAGAGGGGAAGAGAGGTGAGCACAGAGCGAATAAGGGTGAGCCTAGCCATCATAGATAACCCAGTGACCTGCCATCTATCCAAACGATCACGGACACGGCGCTCAAGATCAGTAAAATCAGAACTCCGCGGCCATCTCCCCATAATGGGAATACCCAGATAGAATAGCCGATTAGCCTGAGCAGAGATACCCAAAATTTGCATTATAGTCTCTCAAAGAAAGGTTAGTCTTCGGACTGAAGCTGATCATGGATTTGTCTAAATTAACTTTCTGTCCAGAAGCCCGGCAGTACGACTGAATAACTGAAGCAAATGTTGTAGCATTACTAATGGTGGCCCTCCCTAGAAGGATACAATCGTCAGCAAATAACAGGTGAGA
Organism: Calamus simplicifolius; assembly: GCA_900491605.1. Lineage (NCBI taxonomy): Eukaryota > Viridiplantae > Streptophyta > Magnoliopsida > Arecales > Arecaceae > Calamus > Calamus simplicifolius. The sequence goes on from UESW01003899.1 coordinate 841,111, forward strand.
TAGCAAGGGCCCTTAGGGACCCACACTATAAGGCACTAAAGTGGAGACCAGCTGAGCCTGATGTAGAGCCCTAGAAAGAGCATCAGCAGTAAGAATGAATAGGAATGGAGAAAGGGGACATCCCTGCCTTAGAGAAAGATGGCCGATGAATGCAGGTCCTAATCCAAGCTACAAATAGCTCATCAAACCCAAACTCCTAAAGAGATCTGTATAGAAACTCCCAACTTACTCTATCATAATCTCTTTCCATGTCCAACTTAACAGCCATCAAACAGTGACGAGTAGGAGCTCTGTGGAGATCATGCATAACCTCTTGGGCTAACAAGACATTATCAGAGATGCACCATCCTCTGAGGAAAGCCTCTTGCTCAGGAGAGATAATGCGAGGAATCACCAGTCTCAGGCGAGAAACCAAAAGACGAGCACAAACCTTATATAAGGTAGTGCAGAGACTAATCGGGCGGAAGTGCTTTGGCATGGAAGCATCAGGCCATTTCGGCACCAAAGCAATAAAGGTCCGATTCTAGTCAGGAGGGAGAGATTTGGCCTGAAAAACTAACTGGATGGCCTGCATCACATCCTGTCTTACAATAGTCCAATAGTGGTGAAAGAAGAAAGAAGGAAACCCGTCAGGTCCCGGGGCCTTATCAGGGCCTAGGTTCCATAAAGCCAGCTGGATCTCCTTCGAAGTAATTGGCCTAATAAGAAGGTCATTCTCCGCCTCAGTGACCTTAAAGGGGATCGCCACAAGATACACAAGGAGCCCTTCTCCCGAAAGCTCAGACCAACAAGAGCAGAAGAAATGAAGAAGCTGGTCCCCAATTACCTCAATATTGTCCTGGATATTTCCTACCTCATCAATAAGCCGCTGAATCCAATTCGCCGCACAGCGTTTTAAGGTGGCCTAATGAAAAAATCTAGTATTCTGATCACCCTCCTTAATCCACTGGATTTGGGACCTTTGCTTCCAATAAATCTCTTGTTGCTAAAGAAGGGAGTGATGGAGAGCTAGGTTCGACCGAAGAGAAGTAAGGTCAGAATTTTAAAATTATTTGGTAACCGATGGATGAGTCTAGGTGGTACCCATTGATCTTCCAAAAGTTTATTATTCAAATCGGTTAGTTAAAATAGTTATTAAACTCAACAACTACTTCCAAGCATTGAAATAAAAGTAATAAAGACTTGAATGCCCTAATTAATCGAACCAAATTATATTTTTCCTTTTGCCCCAAACCCCCTACCTCCCACTATCTCCTGTATCCCCACGGTAAATTTTTTACTCCCAAATCCTTCACCTTAAGTGATAAAATTATTTTTAATTTAATGAAAGCAAAAGGCTCAATATTAAAATGTTTTAAATTTGTATCAACTAATCATATTATTTATATTTATGGCATAAGATTATTTATTTATTAATTAATTTTTAAAACTTTTTTCTTTATATAATTCATTTAGCAAAGAGAAAAATGAAAAATAATGTATTGCATTATGCCCTTCCTGATCATTTAATACTTTGTTAGCAAGCTACAATAATTTAATCAATAACTCAACAACATAGCCTAAGTCCATAAAATATTGGACGATAGAACGCAATACCAAGCATGACCAAGAAGCAGCCCGAAGATTTTACCTGCTGCTCCAAACAGGCCGAGCCCATTACAGAAGATGTGAGGTTTAGAATGAGTTTAACAGTCCAGAAAAATCTTGTTGCATCGAAGGCCGTGCAGCAAGTATGCACCAGATGCATAGAGTTTAACAGTCCAAAACAAGTCTTGCTGCCTTCGGTGCAGCAAGCATGCACTATATGCGTGGAGTTTAACAGTCCAAAACAAGTCTTACTGCATCGTTCTTCGGTGCAACAAGCATGCATTGGGCACGCAGATTGGCCATACGTCCATGCTATCGCATGTGCGATGCGTGCTAAAGTCCATTAGGTTTCAACACGCATGATGGTACGAACGCGCAGCCAATCTACACTTTCAGTGCGCGCTTGCTATATCGAAGGGTGGTGCAGCAAGTCTTTTCCTTAACGGTCCATACCATAGAAATCTTTTAAAAACCGTATGCTAATATTAGGCCGCATGGTTTAGAACTACATGTGAATTGATGCATGCTTTTTAAAAACCCATCATCATATTTTACGAAATTATTAAGCATTAATCGAAGTATTAGTTGCATGGACATATGAGATGAATGAATAACGAGAATAAGTAAAATATAGATGCCAAGAGTTCCGTTGCAATGGTTTCTTGAAAAAGTTGCTATCTATGCTACTGCATTGACATAACGGTATAGAAAAGTGTTCATCGGTGACCCTATGAAATCACATTAACATTTGAAGATTACTCTAAAACAAAAAAATAAAAGAAAAGAAAAAGGGAGGCAAAATGAAGAAATTATTTTAGCATTTTGTCCACCACTCATAATATCCTTTTCTCCATTTTTTTATATCAGAACCATTCTATATGGTATTAGTCTCACTGAAACATGCTTAACTACACACCCGATGCATTAGTGCTGGTATTAAACAGCCATAATACATCTATTCTTTTTATAATGTGAAATAATAAGTAGCTAGAAAAATGCACGTACATAATATAAATGCAGCAGAAATAAGAATTTTAAGATACATATGTAGTAATACAAGAAAATATGAAATAAAAAATGAAACTATTTGTTAAAAGATAGAGATAGCATCGATTAAGGAGAAATTAAAGAAAAGATAGCTTAGATGATTTGGATATGTACAATAGAGGCCTAAAGATGTACCTCTACAAAGAAATGACTTGATATATGTGAATGAAAAAAGAGATAGAGATAAACTATAAATTATATAAAAGAAAGTATCAAAATCCTCAATTTATAGAGATTAAAAAAATTAGCCATTAGGGATCAAGGGCCTGCCTCTAATGGCCAAAAATTTGATCATTATGGCTTTTCAGACTAGCCTGCGGCCAATCACTAGCCTTGAGCTAGTCAACCATCCTAACCTACAGGTCGACTGCTTAAGATCGAAGAGTTGGTTTTTTGACACTGTTTCTAGCATGTTATAATGACCCTTGGTTCGGTCAATCGCTCGTGCTATATTTTAAATTTTCTTATTATTTTCAAGTTTCCCTCGATCCAAAACCTATTTTAATTAATTTTAATGATTTTTGATCTTTGTGCAATTATCTTTCTACCAAGATTTATAATGAAAATTCTTAAGGAAACAAAATTTATAAATGAAACCTTTGCCTTCAGATTTCTTCTATCAGTTATATATTGATTTAATATTGTTTCTTCATTGACTAGGATTTCTTATATGCCACTTGAGTTTAAATATGTGCCAGATAACTTTTTTTTGTTATGCCTTAATTTCTTTCAACCATGGTACCTATCCTAACATTACAAACTCAGGCATTGTATTAGTCCTTTAATCAATATTTTATTATCATCAAAACATATATATAGTTGAACCCTTAGATTCAACATATATGATGTGAATTTATATGAGGGACCATATAGATTTAAATTAACCTCTCTCTTAAACGTCTAGTTTTATTCAATGGGAGAAAATATTTGGAAGACTACCAATCAGCATCCATTTTCTTGACATTGTATATAAAAATCTTTATAATTAAGTATCTCTTCGTAGATATAGAGGGCTCGTGTATTAAGAAAACTAAAAGAATGTTTGTTCTTACATTTTCACTACTAAATCTAGCACTAATATTTTCTAACTTTAAAAATAGTAATATTTCTCTTGGATATCTAGTTTTATTGAATGATGCATGAGAGATCTTTTGAAGATTGCCAAATTAGTGCATCCATTTTCTTAACATTGTACATATAAATCTTTATAACCAAGTGTCTCTTCATTAGATATAGAGGGTTCATGTATTAAGAAAACTAAAAGGATGATCATTCTTAAATTTTCACTACTAAATCTAGCAACAACATTTTCTAACCATAGAAATGGTAACATATCTTTTGAATATCTAGTTTCAATCAATGCATGCATGAGAAATCTTTCAAAGATTGCCGAATTAGAGTATTTATTTTCTTGATATTATAGATAGAAATCTTTATATTCGAGTATCTCTTCATAGATATAGAGGGCTATGTATTAACAAAACTAAAAGATGACCATTCATGAATTTGCACCACTGAATCCAATAACAATATTTTCTAACCATAGAAATGGTAATATATCTCTTAAATTTCTAGTTACATTTAATGCATGCATAAGAAATCTTTCAAATATTGCCAAATTAATGCATTTATTTTCTTAGACACGTAGACAAAAATATTTACAATCAAGTGTCTCTTCATAGATATTGAGGGCTATGTATTAACAAAACCAAAAGATGACCATTCTTAAATTTTTTACTATTAACTCTGGTAACAATACTTTCTAACTATAAAAATGGTAATATATCTTTTGAATATCTAGTTTCATTCAATGCATGTTTGAAAAATCTTTTTAAAATTGCCAAATTAGAGTATTCATTTTTTGACATTATAGATAGAAATATGTATAATTAAGTGCCTCTTCATAGATATAGAGTGATTATGTATTAAGAATACTAAAAATATGACCATTCTTAAATTTTCACTATTGAATCTAGCAAAAATATTTTCTAACCATAGAAATGATAATACATCATTGAGGTGCCCTATCATCTTTTCAATTTTGGAATATAGGCAGACATCTATATAAAAATTCTTAGTTATTTAAACTATCTGACACTTGATATATGCTTTCATTTGATACACATATTGTTCAAAAAGATTGGTAATATTGATATAATAAAATAAACAAGAAGTTGTATAGAATTTCTATGTAGACACATAATTTAAAATTTTTATTCTAAAATTTTGAATTTAAACTCCTAAGAGTAGCATAGGTATAGAGCAACTTGAAAATAAATTTTTGAGGCTAAAATTATTTAAAATAATTTTATGCTAATTTTAAAGCAGTAAAATTAAAAAAACAGATTTTATATCTTTATATGAACTTTAGAGCACTACAAAAAATAATTTTGCAGATAATAGATTTTTTCATGAATTTTAAAGCTATTGATTTGAAAATAATTTCAACACTAATTTAGCAATAATTCTAATACAAATTGATAAATATGCATAGATATCATAGCTCAATCAAATTTAACATTATAATAATTTTATTTTAATATGCAATATTAACAATCATATCAATAAGTTTGAGATGGTTAGGTTGTTAAATTTGATTAATTTTTTATTTGGTTTTGTATTATAGGTATTAAATTGAAGAAAAAAGACATCTTTTATAATTATATTATAAGATTTATGTTTTTTAGATAATTTTGTATTTCTTACATTAAAATTTTAGGTTTCATATTCATATAGTATATATATAAATTTTTAAAATTATCAATATTGCATGCATGATGAAGTTCTATTTCTATGATATACTAAATATAATGATCTGTGATCATTGGTAAATTTTGATTATTAAAATATTTTATACCAAACAGAGTAATGTTGTATCACCAATGATCCTATTATTTTTTATTATTTTATTTTAATTATAAATGACATCTTTTAAAAGAATAGATAATAAAATTAAAAGAAATATCATTCACCTCCATATTTTCAAGTTTTTAGCCTTCATCTTTTATTCTTTTCTTTGTTTTGATAGCAAACACGGAAGATATCTTTTATGCATTTTTAGTTTTATGATATTTTGGTGTTGTGTTTTTCAAAAAACCTATTTTTATTTTCAAATACAAGAACATTTCTCTGTTTTCTGCTTTCTATAAAAATAAAAATAAAAAGCATGATTGCCCTCAAAAATGAAACATGTCCTAAGGTTCATGCTGATGGATTGGCACAAGGTTTCTTCTAGTCTAAGGAAGGAGACAAAAAACAAAAGCAACAGAAGAAACCATATGGCAATGACAGAAGGAAGAAACCTGAAAAGTTCAAGACAACCATCTGAGTTTGTTCATTATTGTCTTTCCTTGTCACTTGTTTCGTTTCCTAATCACCTTTATCCTAGATTAGGTGGGAGTTGCTGATGAGAGAATGAGAAACAAGAGGGAAATGAGACAAATTGGAGAAGGATTTAATTGCCCTCCCAAAACTGAGGCTTTCAGGAGAGAAGAATACAGGCAGTAACCCATCTGTGCTTGCTCTATTGCATTTATATTCTTCCAGATTGCTAAGTTCAAAGTCCTTCACTGTAACAGAACTCAGTAATGCAACATCTTCAAAAAGAAGGAAGAGGTAATTAGATACAGCATGTCTTGGTCAGATAAATATGTTTCAAAAAATGGTAACTAGAATTTTATAACAGAAAACAGACCCTGGGATAGCACACTAAATAAATTCTTCTGTAAGTTAAATTGAGGATTGGTTAAAATATTGTAATTAGTCAGGCCTTGCCAACTAATTCACAGAATGAGAGGATTGTTAGCTTCATGGATCTTCAATAAATAATTTGTTACATATAAAATAACATACTTACTTGATGTAAAATTTATCATAATAGTATTTACCTGATGCGGATGCGAAGTTCATCATGATAATATGTAGACTTGATACTTGAATCTGACTGGATTTTGATAACCTCTTCTACAAAATAACTAATTTCTCTCCCTTAACCTCTTTCCTTTCATAGCAGATAAGGATGGATTCTTGCTAACTTCATCAGGCAGAGAGAGGACTAATTATTTATATATATATAACATTCAATTGGTATTTCCATCAAACATCAATTAATAACTTTAATACGGCTTAATGTTAATGGCTTAAACTTTCGGACCATTAACAGCCGATTGATAGCCCTTCGTCTTCTGCACACGCATAATAAACAATGGGTGGCCTTTCACCTTTCGCATACTAGGCTAGATTGAGAAAAGGGTGACTCTTTGGCTTTGTAACAATCTTGCATTAAAGGGCTAATCTAACATTCTCCCACTTGGGTTGAAAGTTTATGATATTAATATTTAATAGTGTAAACATTAGGCACGCAAAATTAAATTACATAATGTCATTTTTTCATCATGATTGATTTTAACATAATAAATTACATAATAAGAGTTATGGCGGTCATACACATCCAATTTGCATACTCCCTTCCATATACTACTGTATTAGCAACTTATCATGTTAGGTCACGTAAGTTATATAAAAATAACTTAATGTCCACTTAATTGTCTGAAAGACACAGTAAATTTCTTGTTCAAAACAGTAAGTGTATACAAGCATAAGGAACAAGAAATAATAAATAAAACTAGAAACATATCATATTAATGAGCTCAAGAGTGGCACAATCTTAATCAATCTTCAATTCATAATATCATCATAAGCAATCTTTAATACATAACATCATCATAATCAATCTTCAATACAACCAAGACCCATTCTATGTACATGTTCTTTAAATATTTTTGTTCGTAAACCTTTAGTCAAAGGATCTGCTATCATAAGATTCGTTCTAATATGTTCAATGCACACTCTTTGTTTCTGGACCTCCTCTTTGACAGTAAAGTACTTTAATTCCATATGTTTAGTACCTCTGGAATATTTGTTATTCTTGGAGAAGAAAACTGCTGCGGAATTATCACAATAAATTTGCAGCGACTTGGTAATGGTGTCGACAACCCCAAATCCTGAAATAAAGTTCCGTAGCCATAATGCTTGGATTGTAGCTTCATAACATGCTACAAACTCTGCTTCCATAGTGGATGAGGCAATGATTGATTGTTTGGCACTTTTCTATGAAATTGCTCCTTCTCCCAACAGGAACACATAGCCAAAAGTTGACTTTCTACTGTCAACACAACCAGCAAAATCTGAATCTGAATATCCAATCACTTCCAACTGATCAAATCTTCTAAATGTGAGCATATAATCCTTAGTTCCTTGAAGATATCTCATCACTTTCTTTGCAGCTTTCCAATTATCAATACCAGGGTTACACTGATAGCGGCCCAACATCCCAACCGCAAAGCTGATATCGGGTCTTGTGCAAGTTTATAAATACATCAAGCTACCCATAACAGAAGCATATCGAATAGATTCCATTGCTTACGTTTCACATCATTCTTTGGACATTGCATAAGACTAAATTTATCCCCTTTTTGTATTGGAACAATACATGCTGAACAGTTGTTCATATTAAATTTCTTAAGAATTTTCCCAATATAAGTTTTCTGAGACAACCCTAACAATCTATGTGATCTCTTTCTGAATAGAAAAATTTCTATCACATAAGATGCCTCTCCCATATCTTTCATCTCAAAATTCTTAGAGAGAAAATTTTTAGTTTCATACAAGATACCTAAATCATTAGCAGCAAGCAAAATATCATCAACATATAGAACCAAAAATATAAACTTACTTTCACAAATCTTTCGGTTATTGCATCGATCAACGATATTTTCATGAAAACCAAAATATGTAATAGTATCATTGAACTTAATATACCATTGTCTGGAAGCTTGTTTAAGTCCATATATTGATTTCTTAAGTTTACACACCATATGATCCTTTCATTCTATGAAAAACCTTCAGGTTGATCCATATAAATTTCTTCCTCTATATCCCCATTAAGAAAGGCTGTTTTCACATTCATTTGATGTAACTCTAAATCATATTGAGCTACCAAAGCCATAATGATTCTTAATGAATCTTTCTTTGAAACTGGTGAAAATGTCTCTTTATAATCAATGACATCCTTCTGAGTATAACCCTTGATGACAAGTCTAGCTTTAAAACGTTCGATATTGCCATTCAAGTTACGTTTGGTTTTAAAAACCCATTTACATCCAACTTGTTTAGAACCTTCTGGCAATTCGACAAGATCCTAGACATTGCTTTCAGCCATTGATTTTAATTCATCTTTCATAGCATCAATCCATTTATCAGACTTATCACTGTTAATGGCTTGTGAAAATGAAACAGGATCTTCATAAATGCCACAATCAAAATCTGACTCTTGCAAATAAACCAAATAATCATCTGAAATAGCTGATTTTTGTATCCTTATAGGTTTACTTAAAGCTATTCCACATGGTTCAATTTTATTAGCTATTGGTAGGTTAGGCTCTTCATGGGGTACTTCTTCATTCAAACATTGTTCATTGATATCCACAATCTATTTGTCAGTACTCCCACTAACTTCACCATTCTCAATAAATTTGGCATTGCCTGTCTCAATAATTCTAGAACTATGGTTTGGACATAAAACAGTACCCTTTGGATTTCTTTGGGTAACCTATAAAGTAACCACTGACAGTTCGAGAATCCAATTTCTTTTCATGTGGATTATACACTCGTGCTTCTACTGGACAACCCCAAACATGCAGGTGTCTTAAACTAGGTTTCCTTCCGGTCCACAACTCAAAAGGAGTTTTAGAAACTGCCTTACTAGGAATCCTATTCAGTAAATATACTGCAGTCCTAAAAGCATATGTCCACAAAGATTTGGGTAATGAGGAATTACTTATCATACTCCTAACCATATCCATTAATGTTCTATTTCACCTTTTTGCCACACCATTTTGTTGAGGTGTGCCTGGTATAGTATACTGTGCACATATGCCATGTGTTGGCCCAGATGACAACCCAAGAGGGGGGGGTGAATTGGGTTCTTTAAAAAATTAGCCTTTTAAAATAGTTTGCTTAAGATGAATGAAGGCAATAGCAAAGTAAATATAAAGTGCAGAAATAAGACAGTGATAGAGATAGAGTCAATGTAAGCACGGCAAACACAAAGAGTTTATAGTGGTTCGGTGTATCCAACACCTACGTCCACTCCCAAGATTCACTTGGGTCCACACTATAATCAACCTGATTACAGCTGAGTTGTTTTACAAGCTCACAACTCAAACTTGTTGTTTTCCCGGGCGCACAACGAACCCAGCTGGTTTTCAAGGGCACACCAGCACAAAAACCCAAACACAAGCTTAACCAAGCTTGAACCGAGGTAAGACTACCTCCACTAGTTCAATCCCCCAGATTGAACTAGATACAAACAAATGAAATATGTTTTTCAATTATAAAGCTCCTTAATGAGCAGATTATCAAATAAATAACAAGTTTAGAAAAGCCTGATTTGTAGATGGTGGTTGGCTTTTGAGCTTTTCTTCTTTTCCTCTTTTCTTCTTCTCCTTGTTGGATTGAATCAAGCCTCAGCTCCGATTCTTCACAGTTGAAGCAGTTGAGAAGGGTTGAAAAGCAAGAAGCTGAACTTCTTTCTCCAAGTTGGGAAATCCACAAAAAACTTGATTTGAATGCCTTGGATTCCTCTTGAGCTTTTTGGAGTGGAGTGGATTTGAGCTAGAAGGTTTTCCTCTTGAGATTCAGGCTCTCTCTTTTCGGATTTTTGAATGGGATTTCTTTCCTCTTTGTTTTTTCGATTTTCTTTCTTTTTTGTTCTCTTTTTTCTGTTCTTATTTTTGAACAATAGTCTTCCCTTTTTATAGATTTCTTTCAAACCATTTTTGAAAGAAAACTATCTGTTGGAGTGTACCTTGTAGCAAAATATATCCGTTAAAATAAGGTAAAATAGAAATATTACCGTTAGAGCTGATCTGGCAATTTGATTTTTCGTTCCAGGCGGGTTGGAGTCGACTCTAACTTTTCTGGAGTCGGCTCTAACTTGAAACATTTTAAAACATTATTCCGGAGTCGTCTCTGACTTTTCTGGGGTCGACAAGAAACTTTTCTAGAGTCGACTCTAGGTTACCCGGAGTCGACTCTAGGTTGGGGCCAGAAAAATCGTCATTCTGCTTCTTCTGTGAGAGTCGACTCTAACAGTCTCGGAGTCGACTCTAACTTCCATGCCAGATTCGGAGTCGGCTCTGTGATTCTCGGAGTCGACTCTAATGTCTGCAATCTTACCTAGACATTAGATTCGATCCAGAACACGATGTAACTCCTGATTTTGATCATTCAATAGACTTATAATCTGAAACACTTAATCAAAATCATTAGAGCCTCCATTAGTTATACTCAATTAGTTTTGTTAATCATCAAAATCATCAATTGGGTCAACAATCTCCCCCTTTTTGATGATAACAAAAACTTTGAGTATATGCATTCAAAAATTCATTCGAACTAAAGATTATAGACATTTTGAAATTTAAAACATTTTTAATGAAGGATTTGATGCCAATATTCAAAGTAAACTTTTAAAATTGTGCATGAGTTCAATATAATCCATTAATTATGAATATTTAATCTAAA